>AYEL01073473.1:0-44851 GCA_000484575.1 Olivierus martensii | reverse complement strand
TAGTTTTATTTTTAAAATAAAACAACAAATTTAATAAAACAAACTACAAAATTAATAAACACAACATACAATGTTAAACAACAACTACGTCATTTAATAAGATCACTTACATAAATAATGAAAAAATATCAATAGATTTTACGATATGAAAGCAATTCCTAACTCGTAATACAATGTACTGTACATATTTCAACTTATATTTAGTTAATAAAGTAAAATATTCTAGCAAGAATATTGTTAAATTTTATTGTAATTAAAATGTTTCAGAAAATTTTTTCTTTTTTTATATATACACACTAGATGTAGAATATTTTAATCTCTATACATGCACAGAGATCAGTGATATGGAAACGTTTGGAAAAGACATGGCGGTTAATCCTCGTATGGCCACTCTCTGCTTGTAGGCTCTCTATTGTCAAGTCGCTGCTAGCGACAGTGATATTCAAATATTTGTGACTAAACAAACGGTAATGAAATATTATTCAACACTAATATCTACTACAATGACGTGACGACATTATTAGTACAACTCAACTATTTGTAGCGTGAATAGAATATCAAACCTAACTTAAATCTTTAGAAATCTTTGCATATTATACAAAACAGACTCAATGCACTCAAGCAAGAATATTTCCGAAGTAAAAGGTCGGAATACAGGCCGGATTGGCAGCGTGGAAATGCTTCGGTTTTCCACTCTGGAAAACCTGAAATCGTGTCTCGGATCCCACCTGTTGAAAATATTTATCGTGGGTTCCGGCCCGGACCGTATTTCCCCGTCCTCCACAATCCAGCATACCCCTCCGCAGGAGTAGGCAGAATGTGAAAGGGCTTGTTTCGTCCGTCACATAGCATTCTTAAAGAATGGAGTGTGGCGTTATCTGTTGACAAAGAAAATCGACCTAAACCATCGCCGGATTGTCCTTGTGGAAACGCTTCAGCTTTCCACTCTGGAGGATCCGGGTTCGAGTTTCGAGTCCACCCTTTCTAAATATTTATGATGGGGTCCGGGCCCGGCCCATTGATCCCCGTCTTTCACCATCCGGATGACCCCTCCACAAGGGTGGGCAGCCTGTGAAATAGTTTGTTTATCCTCGACACTTAGTATTCTCTCAGAATGGAAAGTGATGTCATCTGCTGACAAAAACAAGGTTCAGATTATGCAAATACAGTTTATAGTGGCCGGATGGCCGAATGGTAAAGTTGTCGGCGTGCCACGTAGGAGGATCCAGGTTCGCGTCCCGGATTTTTTCGGGGTACTGGCCCCGCCTGGTAATCCCTGTCCTTCAGCATCCGGCCCGCCTCCATGGGTGTGGTTGTAGCCCGTGGTTGAAACTGGCCCCGCTCCTTAGTAATCTCCCTGATTGGAAAGCGGACGTAAAATATTTAAATATATTCAAATTGTATATATGAAAAATTTATATGAATTTTTATTTTTTGCAAATATAAGTAATCTTAATTTGTTATAAAAATTTCAAAAATAACATGCCATAATTAGATCATTACATTATAAAAATAAATAAGCAATTTTACCTCACATCTAGTTTTATTAATAGCAGAAAAATGTGTAGGATATTTCAATTGTAAAGCACGATGAAGAAATGTTATCAAATGAT
This sequence comes from Olivierus martensii, assembly GCA_000484575.1. NCBI lineage: Eukaryota > Metazoa > Arthropoda > Arachnida > Scorpiones > Buthidae > Olivierus > Olivierus martensii. The sequence goes on along the minus strand of AYEL01073473.1, from coordinate 43,238 downwards.
TACCACCAACATTGATACGGCGACATTGAGGAAAATCTATTTGGCCCTGCATTACTGGAAGAATGTGCGTTGTATTATAACTACTAGAAATAATTAAACCATTTTGAGCTGCAAATATGTAAAATAGTTATTATAACCATATTTTAAATTAGTCAAAATTTTTCTGAACTAAAAATTATTTAATCATACCTTGATATTTTGAATTATTATAATTAAAGCTATACATAGCATCAATTCCATAAGCTATACTTGGTACTTGATAACATTCAAATAATAATTCAGACATCACTGAAAAAAGTACATATTCAAAATCTTTAATATTTCAATTTTATAACTTTATAAATATTTTATGTTTTTACTTTTTGCTATATTAATATTCATAAAGGAAAAACTTTCAATAAAAATATAAAAAATACAAATTTAGCAAACTAATTTAATCAAAATCCATTTACTTTTTAGTCATTTCCCATTTCCATTACAAGAGATTGTTGGGATTTGAATTAATGATTAAGAGATTGTTGATTTTGGATTACATCAAAGTGGTGAAGACACAAAGCTCTCATCACCAAACTCCAAAGCACTCTGTTTATGAGATCACTAATCATTTGTCTTGAGAAACATTATGTTCAATAAACATGTGCTTACTATGCATAATAATTTTATTTTTTCTCTTCATTTAACTGCTACTATAGTAGTTCAAATAAGAAGAAGACAGGTACAAAAAACTTTATGGAAGACAGGGGATACAACATACAGTTAGAGTTGAGAGTGAGAGACTGATATTGAAAAAACAGAATTAAAGCATCTGAGAGTTACTGAAAATAGACTAGAAGTAATCTAAGTTTTATGACACTAAATTTTAGAAGTTAAGGGATTTTTGCACACTTCTCTGGAGAGATAATTCAAAGGTTATTTATCATAAGTGGAAAGAAGCTTGAAGGTTTCTAGATGTCATGGAGTTTGGGATATTCTTTTGCAAATTGTTGCCATTACTCTCTCTCTAAAAACATTCTTTTGATCTAATTACATCATTGCATGCAAATTTTAAACATTAAATAAATTACCATATATACTTATGTATAAGGTGATCCCTGATTTCAGTGTGTGAAAATCATTAAAAAAAATGTGAAACCTGTGTTGGTTTTCTCTCTGTAGAGAAAAAATCAACATTAGCTGAAGCTTACAGTGAATTAGAAATGCAAAAACTCTATTTTGAAAATTCCAACATTTCACAGAATTAAATTGTTTTTGACAATTTCCACAAAACTGATAAAATAGCCAACTCATTTTGAAAATTATACATAACCCAAAAATATTTAAAAATAGTCAAATTATCTAGTACACACAATTTGTTACAGTCTATAACAAAAACATACTAAGAGACATAAAACATTGTTATATTTAGCTATAACAAAAACACAAAAAAATTTTCTTCTTCTAAAAACAGTTGAAAAATTTGAAATTTGCTTGTAAAAATTATGCAAGTAAATATAGATTATGTATATTCAAATGAATATATTATAAACACTTGATATAATACTCATCATATAGTATGCAAGAGTTTCTGGTTTGAAAAAATTATATATTCAATGTTTTTGCAGATTGATTATTATTAAAAGTAAAAAAATTACATATATACAGTGTAACTTTGTTATCTTAAACCTCTCTATCTTGAAGCTCTTGATATGTGGAAAAAAAGTTTTTTCCATGCACTTTCGGCATTAAACCAATGCAATTTCAATAGTTATCTCGAAGTATTTTCATCAAAACCGTTGCTATCTTAAAATCAGTTTATAATTTTTGTGCTAGAGAAATTAAAAATAGGAATTTTCCTTGGCTTTTGGAGTCTAAACAAAGGATTTAAATTTAACAAAAGAACGTAAATGTGCTACCAATAACTGGAACAGAACTTTATGCATGTTCGGAATACTGAACATGCCATACAGAAGTTTCGTTTTCTAAGTTTCACTTCTAATTGTTGATTGATTTTTGTCAATATGATAGTATTTATTCAGTGATATTTTCAAACTTTGGTTTATAAGAGGGGGAGTATTTAGATGCTAATTTTCATGGAGAAAAAAGATGTCTTATATAACATTAAAAACTATGATATGTATTATTGACATAAAAATCTTTATTTAAAATTGAAACTTCATATCTCGAAAACTCTTTATATCGAATTTTTTGTTCCCGTGAGATTCAAGATATCAAGGTTCTACTGTATATATAACTTTTACCTCTCTTAGTATGTATTTTTTATAGAATGTAACAAATTGTTTGTACTGTATAATTTGGCTATTTTTAAATATTTTTGAGTTTTATATAATTTTCAAAATGAGTTGGTTATTTTGGAATTGTAGTAATTATATTTTAACTAGCAAAAGTTGGTAACATGATATTGATATACTGTAATATCAATATATCGATATCAATTTTGTCAGCAGGGCCACCGAGAGAAATTTTCGGGCCCGTGACAAGTTTGTGGTCTGGGCTATATCGAATTTTTTGTTCCCGTGAGATTCAAGATATCAAGGTTCTACTGTATATATAACATTTTACCTCTCTTAGTATGTATTTTTTATAGAATGTAACAAATTGTTTGTACTGTATAATTTGGCTATTTTTAAATATTTTTGAGTTTTATATAATTTTCAAAATGAGTTGGTTATTTTGGAATTGTAGTAATTATATTTTAACTAGCAAAAGTTGGTAACATGATATTGATATACTGTAATATCAATATATCGATATCAATTTTGTCAGCAGGGCCACCGAGAGAAATTTTCGGGCCCATGACAAGTTTGTGGTCTGGGCCCACTTAAAATGTGCATCACTTTGATTTAATAAAAAAAGTCATATAAAATATTAAACAATAAATTTAAAATTCGATACATTACATAATATAAAATAGTTTATTTTGTCATGATTTCTTTGAATGGTAAAAAGTGTGCTCTGGTGGCGATCTGCGAATTATCGGACACATTATGTGACATATCAGAGCCCAACGGTCGGGCCAGTGACAAAAGTCTTGGATGTCACCCCCTCTCGGCAGCCCTGTTTGTCAGTATTCAATTTTACTTTGAATTTTAATATTGCTATGGTTTAATATATATTTTATTATATATATATACAGTCATACCCCGATAAGATGCCTCCCATTAAGCTGGCACACTCCCTGACCACCAAGAAATTTGGTGGAATGGATTTTCCTATGTTATTGGAATAGGCAAAACCTGATAAGACGCAATCTGCCATCTTCCAGTAGAAATGTTTAAACAAATATTCATTTTGGAATTGTATTTTTCCTCGGTAATCTGCCAGGGGCATGTAAGGTGACTCACATCCCGAAGTTCATTAGTACTGTATATATCAGGGGTCAGCAATGCGGTGCCCATGGGCACCAGGATGCTCGCAAAGCAATTTTTAAGTGCCCGCCGTTCAAATAATCCGCGATAATCGGGATAAATAATGCATGTAAAATGGGTAATCACTGCCAAGGATTTTTCAAATATATTAATTAATTTTATGTATAAGGTAAAAAAGAAATATGTTGAGCATGCTAATCTTCTAAGTTGATCACTCTACATTTCTTCTTGATAGCTGTAGCCTTGATATTATCCTTGTTTCTTTTAGCATTCACTGTAGAGGTAAATAAGAAGAGAAATAAAATATCCACATGTACTTCAAGTAGAGGTGGATAGTTACTGGTGAATGGTGAGCAGGCACTATCAGATAAAAACGAAGAGCTAGTTGGAGAGTGGCGATTTTCGAACTAAATTAATTTTAGTTGCATATGTAGTGGGCTACATCTCACGAGCGTGATAATTCGAATTTTGGTATCAAATTATAAACTGCAATAAATCAAGAATCGCAATAATCGAAACCGCGATAATCGAGGTATTCCTGTTTAATAAAATTGCATCTTTATTATGCAATTTTATTTGCATAATAAAGATGAATGTGTAAAGAATTCTCTAAAAAATAACAATACACATGATCATGCCAAATTGTTATATCTTACTAAATTAATGCAAAAAATAAAAAAATTAAAATTGTGAAATCTTGTTTAATTTTCATCAAAATATTTTGAAATTTTCAGGAGTTATTGAATTTTTTGGTTCTCAAAAGAACCAAAAAATTCAATACAAATCTAATCGTATTTTTTTTCGAATTCAATTAAAAAAAATGCTACACTGCTATTTCTAATAGTGTAGCATTTTCATTTTTTCTTTGAATTTTTTTCTTAACTTTTTGTTACATATACAAGATAGCAAAAAGTTAGCAAAAAGAAATTTTTTATATGAAATTATATACAGCAATACCTCGCATAGTCTGGTTAATTGGTTCCACTTTCTTACCTAACTAATTAAAACCAGACTGTTCAAGATACATAATCTATGGGAAAAATTATAATTAGTTCCAGGAAATTTTCAATTTGCTCATATGTTTTTTAAATCAGAATTCTTACATTAATAATTATTTCTTTACACATTAAACATTAAAATCTGTATAAAAGATTTATAATAGACAGTAGAAAGGGGCAAAAAGTGAGTCCAAGCCCATAAAGATGAATAGATAAAGAGGACTTGCTCGACAGGTGAACGCATTCGCTTTCTTGAAATCAGTCATTCGCAATGGTCGTTCGGTGCCATTCTGAACGCAGAGCAGTGCTTTGCGTAAGACATCTTCAGGACATTTAAAGGGGCATGGCACTTTTATTGTTTTACAGTGGCCATTCCTTTCAAAATTGCAACCAAGCCTACTTTGCATGTTGATAAATGGCATTGGATCTGGAGTTACAATACACCAGCAGTAGTCTAATTAGAGGAAGAGAAAATATATTAGAGTTATTTATATACCCGATAACATCATTTTCAGTCTTACGCAAAGCACGGCTCTGCATAAGACTGAACAATTCAACAAGATACGAGAAGTGTCTGGTGATGGCCAGCTGGCAAGATCCTTTTGGTTGCTCATGAGTTATTATCTACTTGAAAAGGCCCATTTCACGAAAAATTAATGATTAATAAAACAAGATGAATGAATTCAAAGTTTTTATTGTAAATAAATGAACAAAAATTTTTAATTCAGGTCTTTTTTATCAAAAAAAAAAAAAAAAAATAGCCCTAACAGACTAGGGAAAACTAGACTTTTTTAAAAAAAAAAAAAAAAAAAATGCAAAATTGACATCTGCACGAGTTTCTTTTTTTTCCATTTTTCGTACATCTCTTTGTAGTATTGAATTGAATTTATCTTAACAAACATTAAGATAAATTTGGCAACACTGAAGCAGCTGCCTGCATGTCTTAGCTCATCAAATAGTGGCTATTCAAGTCATATATAAATATTAAGTAGCAAGAATACTTACATTTTGTATTTATTCTAAAAAAAATTTTAAATTTTTTAACAATTACAATCTGGACTATAGTGAAGCCCAGACTATTTGAAACTGGACTATGTGAGGTATTGCTGTATATATACCATATTACTTCAAATTTAAGCTGCACTTTTTATTCAAATTTTTAAGACGTAAAATCTGAGTGCGGCTTAAATTCAAAACGAATATTTTAACATCTTATTTCTCCCGATCTCCCACTCCCAAACAATTGGGTTTTGCTTTACACTCTATGCATGAGCATAGTATTATGACCGTTGATAACAGTTTATTCAGTGGTACCCCATTCGTAGTTTTCTGGTTTAATCCATTTGAGGTTTGATAGTAGCTGTGTAGAATCGTGTTATATCTGGCCAAATTTTAATTATACGAAAAATCACGAATTACTATAATGCTGTTTATACCATATTACTTCAAATTTAAGCTGCACTTTTTATTCAAATTTTTAAGACGTAAAATCTGAGTGCGGCTTAAATTCAAAACGAATATTTTAACATCTTATTTCTCCCGATCTCCCACTCCCAAACAATTGGGTTTTGCTTTACACTCTATGCATGAGCATAGTATTATGACCGTTGATAACAGTTTATTCAGTGGTACCCCATTCGTAGTTTTCTGGTTTAATCCATTTGAGGTTTGATAGTAGCTGTGTAGAATCGTGTTATATCTGGCCAAATTTTAATTATACGAAAAATCACGAATTACTATAATGCTGTTACCACTGATAGAAACAAATTACCACTTTTTATTATTTTAAACAAAAAACTGCACCCATGGAAAATTTTCCTAAGGGTGTTATAATTTGACTACAAAAAAGTGTATGGATAACAACAGAATTGATGATAAATTGATTAGAACATGTTTCAGAGAAGAGATCAAATATGTTCTAATCAATTTATCATAATTTATTGAAATATATCAATTTCAATAAATTAGGTAGCTTATTATGTATATTAGTACCTATTTAAGTATATAAAAATATTTCTTATTTTTCAATACCTATTATAAAAATATTTTTTTTCCAATTTTTCAATTTTAACATCCTACTGCAGCTTAAATTCAAAGTAATATGGTATTAAAAATTATTCATATTTTTTATATGAATTTTAGCCATCCAATGAAATAGTTGAAATTTTTAGATAGTGATAAGTCCTCTGAACAAAATGAACCATGAATAAAAAAATTTGGCCAAAATTTTTAGAAATTATAACAAACCACAAGTAACCATCTGTTGAATGAAATTACTTCATATAATTATTAAAAGAACTACATGAATTCCTTAAAATATTGTCATTTTTATTAATATTTCATATTTATTAACTTGTTCTTACTTCATTTTTAACAATATTTTTTATAAATTTTTTATTTATATAAAAAAAAACCTAATATATATGAAAATGATGTTATCTGGTATATAAACAATTCTAATATATTTTCTCTTTCTCTAATTAGACTGCTGCTGGTGTATTGTAACTCCAGATCCAATACCATTTACCAACATGCAAAGTAGGCTTGGTTGCAGTTTTGAAAGGAATAGCCACTGTAAAACAATACAAGTGCCATGCCCCTTTAAATGTCCTGAAGATGTTTACACATTTCATATTTTGCAATTTTCTTCTAAATTCCAGTGAAATTAAAACAAAAAATGAATGATTATAATAAATGAATAACAGAAGTAACCAATATTTTCTTTTTATCTATAATATTTTTTAATTTTCAAAATTTTATAGTTTAAGAAAAATTTGATTTTTCCCAAAAATTTCCAAAATATTATTTACTGAATTGCATAATCAGATGGGTTTGGTAAGTTTGATTATAAAATCAACAATATGGAATTAAAAAAAAATCCAAATTCTGTCAAGCTGTTTCAAATATAAACAATGTTTGTTTATATGTAATTTAAAAAATAGTTTGGAAATCAAAAAAATTTAGGACCCACCATCAAAAGCAGGGTTGCAGAGTCAGAGATTTTTGGTTGGAGTCAGAGTCAGATTTTTAAACTGCTCAGAGTTGAACCTTGCAAATTTTAGGGAGTCGGATTATTTACCATCTAACTCTGCAACCCTAATCAAAAGGGCCTATTTTCAATGATAACACACAAAACCAATTTGCAAAAGCTGGATTAATAAAAATAAGAACTGAATTTTTTATATCTTTTTTTAATTATTTTTTATCGTTTCTTTTTGTTCTGTGGTCTTGACATTTATCAATAGCAAAGGCATTCAAGAAATTAAAGGCTATGTTTTCATTTATGATTAAATAATGATTTATCTAAACTATCTTGATTTTGTTGGCCTTTACTTAATTTTACTGTGGGCAAACTGAATTGCTGAGAACAGAACTCCCTGATTTTAACATTATGTCTATGAGAAATTGATTCTTGGTTTACGAGCTCTTACTTTACAAGCTCATTCCAAGAATGAATTAACTCAAAGTCAAGAACTACCTGTATTTTATTTTGAAAGTTTAAAATAGGATTATTAAATGCAAATTCAAACAAAATTTAATACTTTTCTAAAACAATATTAAAAAACTCAGTTCAAAGTAAATCATTAATAAAGAGTACTTAAAATAAATTAAAACCATTTTAGCAATCCATTTGTAATAGAATTCATTCTAAATTCACATGAATCCTCTGTATTGTTGATATGGAAAAAACAAAAACCACTAATAAGAAATAAAAAAAATTTATTATTTCAGTAATATTTTCAATTTATTTGTAAGCTTATTTTCAGCTGCACTATTATCTTACTGCTATTGGTAGTTTCTAAATTTTTCATATAAACTTGACTTTTTTGTTCAATTTTATATTAAAAAAAGCAAAACAATATATCATAAAGCATAAAATTTATAGGAGAGCAGTAGTTTCTAGATCTGATATTTCAGAGACTAGTAAAATTTCAAAAAAAATTTTTTTGGGAATAATATAGATTTGCCAACCAAAGCACTCGTAGAAGCATGATTTAGAAATTAATAGAAATAGTAAAATTGCTAAAATTAGCTCTAGAATTTTAGCACATACATTCTATGAAACTACTTTATATCAAACTTAAAATGAAATTATAGTAAACCATTATTTTATAATTTGCTGTTACAAATAAACCATAAATTATAACAAAAATTATAACAAATTTAGCTATATGAAAAATTAAACTACATTAAATATTTTAATGTGAATAGATGAAAATCTCATTACAGACTGGCACTGTTCATAGTTTAGCATTTTGAAATACTGCTATAGGACACATATATACAACAATAAGAGAATTAGGTAACAAAAGTTTTTTTAGATTGTGATTATCAAACTATAAATGCTGAATTACTGAGACAATATTGTCTCGATGCATAGCGAAAATATTATGAGAAAGAAGATTGGCTTGTTAATTTTAAAATTCAATAAAAATTTACTGACCTTCTTTCTTCCTTTCCAATCAGTATCTTCTCTTGTAGTTGTGCAACTTCATCACAAAGAGCAGCATTTTCCTAATAATTTAAATATAAAAAATTGCAGAATTTAAAAGTTTAGTGCATAAAAAGCAATTCCATTATCCCCAAATTAAAGATGTCAGGGAAATACTATATAATGACATCAATTAAAAAAATAAAATTAATAAAATAAAAACTTCTATAAAATAATAAAATGAATTAATATTAATACAAACATTTCGATTTAAAATACACTTCATTTGATTAATGTTTTCAATTTTCCTTTAGAACCATCATCAGGATCTTACATTGGCTTTGAAGAAAGGGTTGAAAACATTAGTCAAATGAAGTATTTTAGCTTCTGCATTTTTAAACTATTTTTTGAATAATTAGTTCACAATTCATATTTTACTTCTCGATATGAAATTAAAAGGTAAACAACACTGATGAGGAGAGAAAAATGTTTTTGTAATAAAATCTCTCTATCCCGTTTATCTTTATTTTAATTACTTTACAGCTGTGTAAAAGCAGAAGGATTCAAAGTAATATAAATAATAATATACATAAATTCAATACAGCTAAAACTGTGATATAAACTAAAGAAGGATTGAAAAAATCATAATCCCCTAATTAGGTTTAATTATGATTTGTTATCTGACGAGCCAAATCTCTCTGCTTGAATTTGCCATAAGGGTCCCTAGCTATGTTTAGACCATTTGGGAATGCTGATATCAGCAAATCCAATAATTCCTAAATTACTTACATTATATATATCCTGAAATCAGAAATCTGCCAATGTTTTAGTAGTCTAAGAGGTTAAGGTGTCAGGATGGTAACCGAAGATCCTGGTTCAACTCCAAGGCAAATTTTTAATTTCAGAAAAATAGTAAAAATTATAATTAATTATTAAACAATAAATGGTGCCTCCTTAGCCTTAATTTAAAATAATTGATTATTAATCCAATAGATTGTAGCATAATTAATTATTGTTAATTTGGCAGTTTAATGCAAAAATAAGCCACTAAGATATAATTTAGTTAGTTTAGGAATATTTGGATTGGAAAAAAACACTAGAGTACAAAATATTTTGAATGAAAAAAAATGTTAGAAGATTTATAAATATACACAGTATTCTGACATATACTAGGTACGATCCAAAAGTTGGCACCTGACTAAAGTGCCACTTTAGCTGGATTATTGCTGAGAATTTCTGTGTCGTGGCACATCAGGTAGCGCCGTGTCGCCTATCTGATGCACTTATACAAATGCAGGTTGGAGTCAGCGGTGCGACGTGCTCGCTCAACCACTTCGGGTAAAGCAAAATTTTACCTTTTAATAAGTTATTTTAAATGGATATATTGTTATCTGTATTTATAAGTAAAATTTTACTTTTTAAATTGATATATTGCTGTCTGTATTATTATTAATTTATTTTATATGATATTTAAAGTTTCAATAAAATATTTATTTTGGCAAATGGCATTAATATATCGGTAAAAATCAAAGATCATGTAATTTATAGTATTTTTATCAAATTTTAAGTGCTAAAGTCAGGGTAGGCTTATACACGGGTTGCACATTTTTACAGATTTTCAAACTGCCCTGGCATAAAATCTGATGCATTTGGGCAGGTTGTCAGCCCAGCATCTCATTTCTTGGAGGTCTACTCCTGGTCTTAGGCAGGTGAAAGCTCTCATTTTAGGTTGCTCTGTTCAGAGAACTAAAGAGTTGCTTTCATTGCACAAACATGAAGTTAGGATTGTTACAGGGCTCCTCACAGGGCACTGTCACCTTAGTAGACATCTTCACTTGATTGGGATTGTTAATAGCCCTATTTGTAGATGATGTCAGGACGAGGATGAAACTCCTCTTCACATTCTGTGCGAATGTGCAGCCTTTATTGGCTTAGGTATGATCTTTTTGGGATATATTTTCCTGCTACAGAAGATCTTACTACTGTCCCATTGAGGAAGATACTGTCTTTTGTTTTAAAGACAGGACTTCTTCTGGGATGATCTTGTTGGGAGTGCACAATAGACCATTGGTGGTCACAGTTCTTGGGCTGTATAGGCTCTCCTCCTTCACATCTCATCTCATCTAAGGGTACTCATGTCGTCTGTCATGACATGATAATATTCAGGTTGGTAATATTCATGTTTTGAAAACCTCATGAATTTGAACAAACTCATTTTGCCATATAATTTATTAATTAGTGCATTTAGAATCCATTAGTTTATGTTCAGTTTTAATGTAGATTTAACCAGAGTATTAGAAAATGATAACATCATAACATCCCAATGCATGTCACAACAATGCCACTAATTAAGATCATCTTATGAATCACCAATTATTACATCATGATGAAATCACATTGCAGCATGATATGAGGTGACAATGTTATCATCATGATATCATTGTCATCTCATACCATTATTAAAACCGAGCAGTGATTTCATTAGGCTGTAAGTCTGCATGTTGCAAAACTAAGGAGTTGGACAGAAAAATTTTTTTGAAAAATCTGAAAAAATTAGAATTTTCCTAAATTTCTAGGTCCTTCTCAATGCATTCATTACATTTTGCAAAGCATTAAAATCAGCCATAAAAAAATATGTGGACTGACAGTCCCTTCAAGAAATCTTTCTTGATTCAAATTATGGTAGATTACCATAATTAATAATTTCTAAAAATAGGTTGCCATTTCACAGAGTGGCTGTCGCTTGTTTTGTGTCACATTATGACATGTGTAAACAAACTTTTAAATTGGTGATTAGATAAAAGTTTTTCTGAATAAATATAATTTCCTATTTTTATATAATTTAATATATTATTTATCTGGCTCCAAATTTTTATTTAAACTCTTTATTAAATTTTGAATAATGATTTAACATTAAAAGAAAGATATAGCCATACACAATAATTATTATAATAAATTTATTAAAGATTTCACAAAATTTCTAATAGAAATTGTTTAATGTTTATATTCATATTACTTAATAACTGCTTATACTTTGTTTAATTCTTATATTAAAACGCACTAAATAGCAGTGGAGAGTAATTCATAATTAACTTACTCTGTTTAATTCTTATATTAAAAACGCACTAAATAGCAGTGGAGAGTAATTCATAATTAACTTTATTCGGTTAAGAACAAACGTTTTCGGCCTTCATCAGGTTCACAAAACTTAAGGTCATACAGAGTTCTAGAACATTTTAACTATTTGACAGAATGTTCTAAAGTTTAAACATTTAAAAATATATTCTATAATTATACTAAACATAACTTAATATGCATAAAATACTGCTAAGTGTAAAACAAAATAATATTTTGTGTAAACAAAGACAAAAATACAGCTTATTACAATTATATACGTATTAAATATATGTATATATTGACAATAAATAATTAAAACATCCAAATATATTGACAAAATAATAAAATATTAAAATAATAATAAAAAATAAAAAATAGTAAACATAAAACTTGGAAGCCTAAAAGGATTTTACTTATACAAATTAATGATACGAAACGGTAGTTGCATTGTCCCAGACTAGTACTTTGTAATAGCATATTCCCATGGTTTTGGTATACCTGTAAGCTTATCATTTAACAAGGGTTCAATATTCTGTCTCTTTGTCAATTTTTGCGCTTCTGCAACATACATGTGTTCTTTTTTGTGAATTTTTCTTACTACTTTAGCTTCATTCCAAAGAATCTCCGTGTTGCTCACATAGGCTTCTTGCACTAGTGCTGTATTCAAATTACCTCTCCTGATCGGAAAATTTAGAACCCATCATCAGAGGCACCTATTTTCACTCAATAAATACAAAAAAACCACTCCGTGATAGCTCCACTGTATAAGTCAAGATTGAATTTTATTTATATCGCTTTTTATTGTGAAAATTTAGAACCCATCATCAGAGGCACCTATTTTCACTCAATAAATACAAAAAAAACCACTCCGTGATAGCTCCACTGTATAAATCAAGATTGAATTTTATTTATATCGCTTTTTATTGTTTTTTTTATCGGTTTTTGTTCCGCCATCTTGAGGTCTTATGACGTTAATGGCACTGAATGGGTTAAACATACATTGTCACTAGTAGATGTGAGGGCCATGAATTTACCCCCGAACAGAGATGGATTCGGGAATTTGGAAGAAAGGGAGACGCTTTATTAAAAAAAATGCAAAAAGAAATATGACGACAGTTCGAGTTGCAGTTCAATCAATCTGTAGATCTTCATCCTCAATAACAATAAATAGCTGAGAATGTTTACATCAGGTGTCCGTCGAATAGTTAGGAATCCGTCACCTGGCTTGGTGAACACTCTGAGAAAAAGTAAATATCTTTGTCCTCTCCAGGAAAAAAGTGAGAGAAAGGTCACGGGTATTTAAGAACCTGCACCGTCCTCGATCGGCGCTTGGTTCACTTCTACTCTGTACTACTCGTCCACTGTTTGTATTTGTTCTATCACTACGCTTGATTTAAGTCAACCTCCGTTTGATCGACAACTTATCCTCTAGTTCTGAAGTCATCTGTTCTCAACATTCTTCCCTTTTTCTTACCTTGTGTAATTTATTCATTTCCATCCAAGCTGCCTTGATCTCCAGGCCGCTACGATCTTCTCGGAATCCTCTGATTTAATGAGAGATCCGGCCTGGGAAGGATAATAAGTCTTGTCTTCTCTCCAGAACTGAGAAAAGGAAGATTGTGGAAGCAACGATCCATCTGCTGTAGCCATGAGTAATTTGAATATCTTCATCAGTGTATCAAGGACTAAAGACTATTAATTGTTTTTGGACTAAAGACTGTTTGTGTCGATGTTCATAATCAGTCATCATCCAGTCTTTGGAATTGTAACAGGTACTTCTCTTTAATCAAGAGATGAAATCTCAAAAATCTCTATATATATAATAAAGGAAGTTGTTCTTGTTGAACATCATTTCTATTTTATCTGCTGACCCTGATTACCCATCCTTACGCGCATCTCACATCGCTCTTTAGGCCAATGCCTGTTAATATTGTCCTCGAGCCCTCAGGCCTTACAGTAGGCATAGGCAGAAAGACAAGAATATGAATATTATAGCAACCATTAGTTGATAGAAACAACACAAACATTCTATCTTTCAAATGCATTACTTCTACACTGTTCCATGGTAATTAAGCATGTATATTTCCAGCTCTTAAAAGCAGGCAATAAATCAACTACTTCAAAAAAAAAAAATTTTCTGTTTTTTGAAGTAGCTTTAACAGCTGAGAATATATAAAACATGATAATTACAAACTTTCTTAATCAGCATATTAAATTTTCAACTCTAGGGGCTTAAGAAGTTATTAGCAGCCAAAAATTTGACAAAATGCTCCAGACACCACAAATTTAACTAATTTTTCTTGTTAATTATCTCTTTCTCTAAACTTTATTAAAGAGAAGTAGAATATTTTAAGATAAAGTGTCTATTATTACTTTTATCTTAAAACAAGATTTGATCCTTCTATCATCCAGTGGGATGATATTTTATACAAAAGTCTTACTTATTATAGTGGAAACCTTATTGGAAGCTTGAAATCTTATTTTTAAATGTTGGTAGTTTTTTTAGTGTTTCATATAACTGTTTCCTAGTATCAATAATATCTATATAGGAAATGAGAGAATGATCCTAAAAGTTTTCAATAATAATTACAGTCTCTTCTTAACAGATCTCATCTCTCTATAAATCTAATACTATATATGATATTAAAATTTGTAACCCTAAAATTCTGTTATCAATTTTCTTCTTAATTGGGGATAAAATATTGTGCTGTAGAAGACTAACTTAAAAATGTTTGAGTCTATATCTGTGCACTCTTTATGTGTGTCACAGTGCTTATATTTGATATTGTCAATAAGTTTATAGTTTTTATTGATATAGCTATGCTTCAAAAATATCAATTCAAAAATATGAAGAACTTTTATAATAAAAGTTTTGTAAAAAGATTTTGAGAACTTTTATAATAAAAGTCCTCAAAATCTAAGCAAGCATATAAATTCTTAACACTAAGAACTTTATATTGCTAATTTTAAACAAAAGGAAGATTATGAGAACTAGAATAGACATGTAAGGAAGTGTTTTCTATAATTTAAAAAAAAATTTAAACAAAAGGAAGATTATGAGAACTAGAATAGACATGTAAGGAAGTGTTTTCTATAAATTATAATTTAAAAAAAAATAATAATAATAATCACTTTTCCTTTTGATCCATACATCTAGAAAATGAACCTATTCCTTGCTAAACTGTCCAATTCTATCATAACACTATAGCTATGAATTTATTAATTATTTCTAAAGACTTGTGAATATTGAGATCATTATGTTCTGATATCCACAAGTTAACAAAACATATCTA
Organism: Olivierus martensii; assembly: GCA_000484575.1. NCBI lineage: Eukaryota > Metazoa > Arthropoda > Arachnida > Scorpiones > Buthidae > Olivierus > Olivierus martensii. The sequence continues at coordinate 28,033 of AYEL01073473.1, read as the reverse complement.
TTATACTAGATATACAGCTTAATCATGCTAATAGTATTTTTATTAATTATTTTATAATTAAATTTCAAGTGAAACAGATAATAAGTTCCTAAAACAAAGGAAATTTTATGCATTTTCTTCTATAAGTCAATTGAAAAAATATAATATTTTCATCATAATTTGTTTAAACAATAATAACACTATTTTCATACATATTATCACAGTTTAAAAACTGCATTTTATAATTCTACATGTGGAAACCTTAAATAATTTTGGAGAAACATATTACACACAAGATAGCTTAATTTCTGGCTTCTATTAAAGAACAAATTTATAATTCAACTTTTATATTAGAGGTTAAAACATACAATGACATACAATGTTAAATACTATTTTTAATTTTCTTTTTATAGCAATTATTTTATGTTCAGGCCAATGTGATATTTTTATTTTTCATTTACAGAAAAAAATCACATTATGTGTAATATTTTAAATCAGTTCCAGAATTATAAATAAGTAGAACTGAAGGAAAATGAAAGTGATGAATGATGTTACAACAATATTGACATTTTTGTTATAGTTTTATAAGTGAAATTTTTAAACATTATCTCTATGTAAAATAAATAAAATTTCTCAGGATTGAAATATGTATATTGATTTTTTGATGTATAGCTGAGATGTTTAAAGAAGTTATTAAAATAAAGTTCTATTGTATTTTTAAAAGTGAAATTTATTTATTAAGTTTTTGGTCATCAATATTACTTAGACCATTTTATTTATGCTTTCAAGCAACAATATAAAAATTATTGCAACATTGAAATTCATTATACATTAATATGAATATCAATGAAAACAACAAAACATTCTAAAAAATAATCAAAAGTAAATTTATAAAAAAAATAGCAAATAATTCAGTTCATAGTAAGATTAAAGCTTTATTAATGAGGGATATCAAAATGTCAGAATTAAAATTAGAATTTACTTTCAATTTAAAAAATTGATAAATATCTTGTATATTTAAATAATTTTATTTCTATATACCTTCTCTTTGGATTTCCCTATCATTCATAGCCTTCAGTAACATTGCTTCTTTTCTTTCAAATCTAAATATTCGAAGAATTGCATTAGCTAGAGGTGTTCTGTCTCTGTGACAAAGATCTGCCAATACACTAACTACTTCAAGTTCTTCTTCCATTATAAGCTAGCAAAAAATAATAATAATAATAATAATAATAATAATAATAATAATAATAATAATGATGACATAATTTTCAAATATAATCAAAATATAAACAACATATTTACTTATTTTTGTACTTAAAAAATTGTTCTTTTACCTCTTTCAAAGCATTATATTCAACTAGAGGCATAATGACTTCATGAACATAACGAATGCGTACTCTTAATGATCCCCAATCTTCTCTAATAGGAGGTGTAAGGCCACCAAGTGGAAACCAATCTTCAATTTCTTCACCACTGATTAAGTTTTCTAATTCAAGTGTTAAATCAGCTGCAAATATTCATTCATGATTTTATTATTATAAAAAAATATTCAATTTTCTGTCTTTATATGTAAAATTTAATCTAGTTTATATCATTCAATTATTGTTATTAAAAAAAATAAAATCATAAAATTACAAAAAGATAAAACAAAAACAAAAGATTTAATTTATTAAATTTTCAAATGCAATATCTTTTTTGTATTTTTTCAGTATTCCCAAATTGATATTCATTTTCTTGCAGTTATGACTACCCATGTTAGATCATTTTCAATTGATTCGTGATGATTATTATGGAAGATGACTGAAATCTAATAAAATGATCATCATCTCACACATATCCTCTAACTAGCATTTGCTTAATTGGATGCATTTAGCAATTCTCAATTTTCTCTGTTAAAGTTGTTTTAGATCTGACTTTACTTCAATGCTATAGTGTGACTCTGATTGTTACTGTAAATAGTTTGAGTACTAATGTGCTACTGAATATGCTAACATTCTACAGTTGAAAAAAGGAGTTTAACTTACTGAAAAAAAATTGAATTACTTAATAAATTATGAAATAATATATTGGTAACTGTTGTTGCACATTTATGGCATTAACAAATTATCTATGCACTCTGTATCTTGGCTGCTCAAACTTTAATTATAATTTAGATATAAAATTTTTTATGTAATTTATTAATTTGCATCCTAAATCCATAATTCACAAATTAAAATAATACAAGAATGATTGTATCCTATTTGTAACTTTCTTAGAGAATTATAAGAACAAGAGGATTTATTGTATTTATTATATCTGTGATATTTGACTATATCATTAATTTATTTTTATGCATTAAAATTATAAATTATTCTATTACAATTTAACAATTCCAAAGACTTTTTAATGAAGAATAACAGTTTAAGTTGTGGAAATCATACAAAGTATTTTTGAATTTTTTTTTATCCAATATTATGTTATAATAGGGTCTCCAAAGTGGTCAATAATAGAATTTAAGGGGTTGATAAAAATGAAAGAGTCAATTAAATATTTTATTCATATTTAGAAGGTAGCGATTTTTTGTAATAGTGATAAAATGCTAAATGTTCTCAAATATATTTAACATTCTTACATTAGAGTAATGTGTTCTAATATATAATATATTTAAGTGCAAAGTTTTAGTTTGCCATTATGTAAGCTTCCAATTTCATGGAAGAGTTACATTATAGTAAATTTTCATAAATTATAATTATTACTTATATATATATATTGCTAATGAATAACTGCTTAACTCCTACTAATACTATTAAATTTTAAAGCACTGATAAAGCAGCAGAGTAATTTACTTCAAACTTTTTATTCCAGAACTAACGTTTTCGGCTCTCGCAAGCCATCCTCAGGTTCACAAACAGTTACATACAGTTTTTTAGAATTCCTTAACAGATAAAAAGAAAAAGAATTAAGAATCTCGTGATGGAATTCCAATAAAATTTTCAATAAGATTTTATTATTATTATTATTTAAATTATTAACTAAAAATATGTATTTAAACTCAATATGTATAGCTATTAATTTTTTTAAATTTCATAATATTTTCCTTTATAAATGCTAGGAATTTGTTAGTTTTCGTAATTTTTATATTCATTATTTTATTTTGGTCAGTGATAAAAATCCTTTATTTAAAATTGACAGGAAAATAATGCTAATACCATAATAATAAAATATTTATGATTTTGAGAGTGTTTTCTCGGAATAAAAATTGATTATCTCAGTAGACGTTTCTGAAAAAGAAATTTATCAGATTCTGCCATTCTAGTTGCAAAAATTTTTTTTCTACATTAAACACAGAAAACATTCCAAAATTGATAAAAGAATTAAAAAAATATTATAGTATTGATCATACATTTCAGATGCTACTGTCCGCTAAAAAATTTCACTCACAGTTCATACACATTCTTTGCGATAAAACTTAGAATGAGTTACAAAATCCAATAGACTTTCTAAAAAAATTCTCAGTTTTATTTTTACTTATAAAAAATTCTATGTAAATACTTACAGAAAACTAGATACCTTTCCTTCAAAGTTTTCATTGATAGAGCACATCATATAGTTATCGTTTATCATTTATCTACTCAAGTAAAAATCTAGCTTCTAATAAAAATGGCATCTTTAGAAAAAAAAATTATAGAAAATGTCAGGATTCAATTAATATAATATTTAAGTTAATTTTCCATTTTAATAATTCTTTTATTGCAATTAAATAAAATTCTATTATTTAAATGCAGGAATATGGATACAAATATTTGAAATGGACGACAAATTAAACAAGATCTGAAATTTCAGTCTTTCATTTCTTTTGTGTAGCATTATTATATGTACACTACGGATCAACGTATTCCGAAATATATAACTTGTACACTATATTATATACTGTATGTCCTTCTTCAAACAGTGTTCATCAACGTATTCCGAAATATATAACTTGTACACTATATTATATACTGTATGTCCTTCTTCAGTGTTCTTAATTAACAACGTAGTACTGAAGTTCATACATAAAGCACTGTATGAACTTCAATAATACACAAATAGTGTTCTTAGTTAACAATGTAATACTGTTCTTCATATATAAAACACTGACAAAAAAAAATCAACATTTCATACATAAAGCACTGTATGAACTTCAATAATACACAAATAGTGTTCTTAGTTAACAATATATTACTGTTCTTCATATATAAAACACTGACAAAAAAAATCAACATAGATACAGTAAAATTGATACAACATTGATACCGTAAAATGCTTTAAAAAGTTTTCTCAGATGCAATAACTAAACAAATATTAACTTCGAAATATTTTCTATCGATCAAATCTACACAAGAAAAGTTTTATTCATTACTCCTGAATATTGCTAATCCTTGTGATCAATCATCTAATTTGCCAGATTAACGATTTAGCTCACAAATCGATTATTTATGAAAATAAATCTTATTCAATAATAAGAATAAGAAATTAACATAATAACGCATTACAAGATACAAATGTATAATTATTTAATGTACAAGTAAACTTAATATAATTTCATTTTATGATAATTACCATTAAAAGTAATAACTTGGGCAGATTAAGTTAAAACTAACGTTTATACTCGAATATAAGCCCACACCCCCACATAAGAAATTTTTTTTGGAAGAAAATCTCGGCTTATATACGAGTATATACGGTATTTTTTTTTTTTAAATACCAAATCATACATAAATATATTTTCGATCGAAAATATATGTTGTATTGTTTTTATATTCTTGATTAAAAATTATTTTTCAAAATCGAAATTTCCTGTCAAACAAATCTTAATTTCTATCGAAACAAATCGAAAAAAATCGCATTTGTATTATTTGAATAAGATTTACTTTCATAAATAATCGATTTGTCAACGAAATCGTTAATCTGGCAAATCAGAAGATTGATCATGACGATTAGCGGTATTCCGGAGTAATGAATAAAATTTTTCTTGTGTTAGATTTCATCGATGAAAATTATTTCAAAGTTAATGTTTGTTTGTTATCGTATCTTAAGAAACTTTGCTTTAAGCATTTGCTGTCAGTGTTTTATTTATGAAGAGGAATGTAGAGTAAAGTCAGGCCTCGATTAGTGCGAGTTCGAATAATGCGACATTCGGTAGGCCTCAATTAGTGCGAGTTCGAATAATGCAATATTCAATTAGTGCAAGGCCTCGATTAGTGCGAGTTCCAATAATGCGATTTCGATTAGTGCGACTTTGCAAAAATACAGGTAGGCCTCGATTAGTGCTACTTATAAAAATGATTCAAAGGCCGGGAAATCAGAAACACTAAGTGTAAACTTATAAAAATGATACCTTTTTTTTTCACTTAGTGCGAGCAAATATTCGATTAATGCGAGTTGTAAGCATAGAAACCAGTCTTACTAACAGAAATCCGTCTTCGAAAATGCATTTGCATTACTTAAAGGTCGTTTTAGAAGATTAAAGTATCTTGACATGGGATGAACAAATTTGATTCCACTTGCAATTATTGCTAGCTGTGTGTTACATAATATTTGCATAGATTGCAATGAAGATATCGATGATGAATTTTTGGATCATGATGATGATAACACAGAAGAACAACAACCAGAAGAAACAATTAATAGCAAAAAAAGAGAATTATTAAAGTTACTTATTAATTAAAAAAATTATGAAAATAGGTACAGAAATTTTATTTAAATATCATTTAACACTATAAACAAACTTACATTAAAATAATAAATATTCTACTTATTAATAAATTTATACAATGTTGTAATTAATTATTCAGTTTTTTTATGTATTCTTTTAACAATTCTGAATGTTCTTTTAATGCCTCGATTAATTCTCTGTGGCGTTTTTCTTTAGCTTCTTTCTTTTTGCTAAATTCAAGAAATTTTTCTAATGTCTCCTTCATTCCTCCTCTATCAGTTTTTCGCTTTTTTTTTATGAAATCTTTCCACATGTCCAGAGGACTGTGCAGAAACATTGCATGATGATGATGACGACGATGATGATAAAGGATGTACAGGTAGGCCTCAATTAGTGCGCACGACGCTCTTCCGATCTTATGTACAGGTAGGCCTCGATTAGTGCGAATTCAAATCTGATATACAGGTAGGCCTTGATTAGTGCGAGTTTGAATAATACACATATTTATTAAATTTGTCAAGCAACTATAGGTAGGCCTCGATTAGTGTGAGTTTTATTCGATTAGTGCGACTTATAAAATTGATACCGTTTTTCAGTTAGTGCGAGGAAATATTCAATTAATGCGAGTTGGTAGACTAGGCTTACTAACAAAGCTCCGCCTCCTTTTATGATGTCAATTAACAAATTACCGTTAATTTTCGGTTAGTAAGATTTATGATGTCAATTAACAAACTACCGTTAATTTTCGGTTAGTAAAACCATGATGTCAATTAACAAATTACCGTTAATTTTCGGTTAGTAAAACCAGATTGATGTCAATTAACAAATTACTGTTAATTTTCGGTTAGTAAAACCAAACAAGTGTCAATTAACAAATTACCGTTAATTTTCGGTTAGTAAAACCGGACGAAGAGTTGTAAACACAGATCAGTCTTACTAACAAAGCTCCTTTTATGATTCAATTAACAAATTACCGTTAATTTTCGGTTAGTAAAACCGGACGAGGAACAGTTGTAAACACAGATCAGTCTTACTAACAAAGCTCCTTTTATGATGGCGTTAACAAATTACCGTTAATTTTCGGTTAGTAAAACCGAATGAGGAGCATAACTCTAATTACCGTTAATTTTCGGTTAGTAAAACCGGACGAGGAGCAGTCCAAGACAGTCACTTGGCTTTGAAGGGGTGAAACATCAGAAAGATGGGCTTTTGGCTGTTAACTATTTAACATTATTGTACTATTATTTAGCTTTGCTATCGTATATATATACAGCATAATACAGAATTTTCTCTTTTAAAAAGTATCGAAATGGATAAAAGGAAGAACACTTTTGATGATCAAACAGGAAACGAGAAAAGTAAGTATCGAAATGGATAAAAGAAAGAACACTTTTGATGATAAAACAGGAAACGAAAAAAAGAAGAGGTTAGTTATTACACTAGAGCAAAAAATGGATGGGATTAAGCGACATAAAAGCAGTGCTCCACTTCCACCTTTCGATTTGCTCTTTTGGTTTCGATTTGGCGGTTGATAGAAGATATAATTTGATATAAGATATAATTTGATATAAGAAGATATAATTTGATATAAGATATAATTTGAATTGAGCGACATAAAAGCGGCGCTCAACTTCCGCTTTCGATTTGGCGGTTGGTTTGATGATAGTATGAGAAGCAATTCCTGGTAAGTTATTAATTTAGTGATGAGCAACGATGTGAAATATGAAATTAAATATTTCTTCAACAGTTAATATTGTAGTTATTCAATGTGAGGTTGGCTAATGGCCGAAATCTCACAAAGTAAGAACCAATTATCATATTTTACATATAGTTAATACTTCGAATAGTGCGAGAAATTCGTGGGACCCATTATTCGCACTAATCGAGGCCCACCTGTATATAATATACTGTACAAGTCATTTTGGATTACGTTGATCCATAGTGTACATATAATACAGCTACACAAAAGAAATAGAAGACTGAAACTGGAGATATTGTTTAATTTATTGTCCATTTCAAATATTTATATTCGTATTCCTATATTTAAATAATAGAATTTTATTTAATTGGAATAAAATAATTATATTTTTAAATATACAGGGTGGTTATAAATTAACTGATTCTACTCATAGCTCACTGGAGCGGATTCTAATCAGCATATGACAATTAAACTTGTTACATATGATAATTTGATCACAGGGTCCGTATTTCCGATGAAAAATAAAATAGTTGAAAATTTCACCACTAGGCAAAAATGTGGCGCTTTATAAATAAAAAATACATTCAGAAATGGCAGCATTTTATTAATAAAACACTTTATTATTCAAAAAGTTGTTACAAAATCTCAATATGTGCTCCAACTAAGTCGATTACATACTGGATACGTACGCATGATTAATTGTTATTTAAACATTTCGTGTGGAATGTTTGCCACAAGCTGATTTACGCTTGCTTCAGGTCAGCCACACATCGTACTCCTCTCTGATAGTCTCGATCTTTCAAATATCCCCATAATCACAGGGATTCAAGTTTGGAGATTCTAAAGGGATTCTAAAAAAGTTTAGAGATTCGATAGACTATCGATCACGCAGTGTCCAGCATGTAATGGATTGGATGGAACACATATTGAAGTTCTATTACTGCTTTCTGAATAATAAATTCTTATTATTGAAATGCTGCAGTTTTCAATGTTTTTTTTAAATCCATAAAGCGCCATATTTTTGCCTGGTGGTAAAAATTTGAACTATTTTATTTTTCATCAGAATTCGCGACTCCATGGTCTAATTTAGCTTTCATACTAAGTTTTAGTATCATTTATGTTGATCAGAACCTGCTCCACTGAGCTATGAGTAGGATCAGTTGTTTTATAACCATCCTGTATATTTTTGCATATACAAGCCACAGTAAATCAATAGAAAAAATGTTTAATAATCAGAAAAGAAAGACTCTGCTCTTATGTATATAATGTCATCCAATAGTGACGTCTTTTATTTTTTGCTAATAAGGCAGAATAATTACTAATATACAGAGGGGATCGTTTGGTCTGCACCTCGGAGCCAGAAAGTATCCCAAATTTTAGTATTTTATATAAAAAAAAACACGATAAAAAAGTGATTGAAAAATGTTTATATGAAAATGAGAGATATTTTTTCAGGCTTTGATTATTAATATTCGAATGTTTATATATATTTTTTATGAAAAATTACACACAAAAACGTGAGTTTAGTAAAGAGTGCAATGAGAAAATTTTGAAAATCGTTTTATGCAAAGTACATAATATACACTGGCTTTCATAAATTAGGGACATTAATGAATTTTGTGAAATACTCAGAGATCATATGCTCTATGTTTATGAAAATTTGCAAAGTTATATGATTTTATATGCTCTTTAATACAGAACACAAAAAATTATACAAATGAAAAATGTAAATAAAATCGTTCACTGTCATTTTTCTGGAATTTTCTAGAAAAAAGCAAATTTCTAGAAATATTTCGTTTGTTCGCTTTTTTTTAATAAGTTTCTGTCTGTGAAAGGTATTAAAATACTTATTTTCAACTTGATATTAGCTAAAAATCCGTAATTTCCTTTAATGCTGTTTACTTTTACCTGAATATAATCAGTGAAGTGAATAATTATCTACAAGTTGATTTAAGTATCTATAAGTTACTAATAACTTTGAGTATCTACAAGTTACTAACTAAGCTTTTAATCTTTTGAATTGTATGCAAATACCTGTATCGAAGTAAATTTACATGCTGCTTTTTTTGTATCAATCAAATTTATTTATATGTAGACATCAAAAACTTTTAACATTCTATAAACATGAAAATAACTGTTCTCCATTAAAATTACTTTTTTTTCCTATAATTTAACTCAGTATTGCGTGAAAATTTAATTATAATAAGTCTTGTATGTTCACTAAAAATTGATGAATTTGTTGAGATAACACAGTAAATTTCTTAAATATAAATTATTATGATTTTTTCATCTAGTCGACACCGGAATAAATAATTTTAAGGTCGATGAGCAAGTCTGCTCTAAGTATTTATTTATTAATATATTTTTTATATAGCTTAATATCGGATGATATGTGTCCCTTAGGCAGCAGGAAAAATTTACTATACAGCATTATGTGAATAGAAAAATAAATTAAAACTCGAGATAATAAATATAATCTCGAGATCAAATAATAATTAATAATTCTTAAATTTAATCATTAAGAATAAATTTATAAATTTATTTTAAATTATTTCTCGAAAGTTCACCGTTAACTCGGCAAAACTTTTAACATTCTTCGTAATGAAAGTTAATTAAGTATTAACTAGATATATATATATATATATATAGTCAGAGATTTTCTGTTATGACGTAGACTAAAATTGTAACAGATTTTCGGAATTTATTATGAAACTAGTGGTCAACAATCTACATATGCAAATTTGGAGATGAAAAACTCTGTTGTTCTTTGTCTAAGGTTGACAGTTTTCTTTCGCATCACGTTGTGCAATATATAAGAATATTGCTTAACGTTTATATTCAAGGATATCGTTCAGGTCAATATATTTTAGAATTTCATAAGTAGATTAATTCCATTCCGAGATAAAATGATATAAAAAAAAAATGGAATAGTTAATTTATTTACACGAAGTAATAACTAACTCTTAAATAAACCTAGCAATTATATCAAAATTTTATTGTTTTAATCGTTTAAAATTTAACGCATTTTACTAATTAGCAACTGCGCCATGTTTTTTGATAAGCAACCTTGTAATTTGAGACTATGAATTGGCTCTCATTATCTATTATTCATGAACATGCAATTTTGTATTTCTGCCAACTTTCCTGAAACAATAGAATTCCCCCCCTGGAATATTAAAATATCTGTTTTTTTTAAAACAGTAATATTACCTAACTTAAATATTTTTTTTACTAAAATTAAACTTTTTTGACATCGTCATGCATTTTTTGATGCTTCACATAACTTTTACATTTGAGAAAAATTTTCAATCAAACATGTATAGTAAAAATATTCGGATGTAAAATACAAATTTTCTATACATTATTTTGCGTTATGTATTGCATATCATCCACCAACAAAATCTTATGCGAATTAGACATCTGCAAAGAGATTTAGCAGGTACTCATCAGGAAAATAGGACTTTAGCACGAATTGTATCGTTTCACATTAATGAAAATGCTAATATAGTAATTTTTTTTCCGTTTTTAAAATATGTGAAAGAAAAAAATTTCCTTAGAGTCATTAAAATAAAATTTATTAATCTTCTAGCTACTATTATTGCACTCATTAATCTGAACTTTGACCTTTACCATACTTGCCTGTACAAGTTTTTAGTTCGGATATCGTTCGCCAGAGGGAATAATGCGGGAAATAGATAAAATAATAACGAAAATTCTATAAAGCGTATATAATATTTCATCTTTGAAAGAAAACAGAATCATTTTTATAAAAGTAAGTTTATTCAAATTTTAAGAATTATAAATAATTTTTTTTATAATATAATTATCTTATTTTGGTTATTTTGTCTTATTATGTATTTGTTACAAGTGCAATAGGTTTATAAATTAAATTATTACGTTAGTAACGCACATTAAACTGAATCAACTGAAAAATTAGAGCGTCATCTATTTAAAAATTTCATTAATTGCAAATTTACAGTTTTCGCTAACTAGAAACAGTATAATATGCATTTAGTAGTAAACAATAATTAAATAAGTAGTTTTATGTCATTTTATTAAGGAAATTGACTTTATATTTTCTATTTATCTGGTCTTGTATCTGCTCCTCGTTCGTCTCTTCTTTATCAACGATATCTCGAGAATTGAAAATCGTAGAGAATTCAAATTTTGGCTAATCATTACTTACAATCCGATGCACGTAATATTTAATTTTGAGATTGCTAACTCGTCTCGATACAGAATGACTGCCATTACAAACAGGAATTTGTAGCTGGTTGAAATATTAAAATGCGTGTATTACATTCATTTGGATGCATTTTAGATATGTTGTATAATATTCTTGCATAATTATTTTCTAGTGAAGGTTTATGCAGCAAAGTATTTAAGTATATAAGCAATTTATATATATAGTTAGTATCTATATATGTATATTTTTAGTCTCTATATGTATATATTCTAACAATATATGTATATAGAGAATAACAATATACATATATAGATTATTACAATATGCATATATAGAGACTAACAATATACATGTATAGAATGTTACAATATACATATATAAAGACTAAAAATATGCATATATATAGAGACTAACATGATACATTAAATATTTAAGTTATTTGTATTGCTTGTTATTATTAAATATTGCCAAAATATAGTACATTTATATTTAGATCGTATAAATATCATATATGTACAATACAGCTCTTACTTAATTGGAAGATTTGGAAATGCAATTATTATTATACAGATAGGCCTCGATTAGTGCGAGTTCGAATAATGCGATATTCGATTAGTGCGACTTGTAAAAATGATACCTTTTTTCAGTTAGTGCGAGCAAATATTCGATTAATGCGAATTGTATAGACCAGTCTTACTAACGAAGGTCCGTCCCCTTTTATGATGTAATTAACAAATTAATGTTAATTTTCGGTTAGTAAATCCTGATTGAGGAGCAGTCCAAGAACAGTCAAATTTTGGTTAGTAAAACTGGACAAGGAGCAGTCCAAGAACTGTCACACGGCTTTAAAAACCGGACGAGGAGCAGTCCAAGAACGGTCACACGATTTTGAAGGGGAGTAAAACCGTACGAGGAGCAGTCCAAGAATGGTCACACAATTTTGAAGAGGTGAAATATCAGAAAGCAGTCCAAGAACAGTCACTTGGCTTTGAAGGGGTGAAACATCAGTAAGATCTTTTTGCCGTTAACTGTTTAACATTACTGTATTATTATTTAGCTTTGTTATCGTACACATACAGTATAGTACAGAATTTTCTTCTTAAAAATTTCTCATTGGTTCATTAACTTCGCTTATTAATTCTATCTGTTAAAAATTTCACATTGGTTCATTAACTTAGCTTATTAGTTCTATCTGGAACTAATCTACTGATTCAATAAAGTTGCAACGCATAATCGCAAATCGGACTATCCACTCAGAATTGGCGGCCAGGAGGCGCTCAACTTCCGCTTTCGATTCGCTATTTTAGTTTTGATTTGGCGTTAATCGGCCTATTCACTCAATTCTCGACCCAGAATTGGCGGCCAGGCGTTGCTCAACTTCCGCTTTCGATTCGCTATTTTGGTTTTGATTTGGCGGTCAGTTTGATGATGATGGATTCGCTATTTTGGTTTTGATTTGGCAGTTAGTTTGATGATGATAACCGCTTTCGATTTGCTATTTTGGTTTCGATTTTGATGATGGTATGAGACACGCAATTCCTGGTAAGTTATTAATTTAGATGATGAACAACGATGTAAGATATAAATAAATATTTCTTAAACAGTTAGTGTTAAGTTTATTGTGGTTATTCTTCATCCTATATTTCTTAAACAGTTAGTGTTAAGTTTATTGTGGTTATTCATCGTGGATTTTCTCTTAAACAGTTAGTGTTAAGTTAGTATTGTGGTTATTCATCATGAAGTTAGCTAATGGCCAGAATATCATTAAACAGTTAAAGTGTTAAGATAGATGATGAACAATGATGTAAGTTATTAATTTAAATGATGAACAATGATGTAAAAATATGGTGTAAAATCTGAAAATAAATATTTCTTAAACAGTTAGTGTTAAGTTAGTATTGTGGAAATAAATATTTCTTAAACAGTTAGTGTTAAGTTTATTGTGGTTATTCAATAAATATTTCTTAAACAGTTAGTGTTAAGTTTATTGTAGTTATTCATCAATATTTCTTAAACAGTTAGTGTTAAGTTAGTATTGTGGTTATTTCATCCTATATTTCTTAAACAGTTAGTGTTAAGTTTATTGTGGTTATTCATCGTGGATTTTCTCTTAAACAGTTAGTGTTAAGTTAGTATTGTGGTTATTCATCATGAAGTTAGCTAATGGCCAGAATATCATAAACAGTTAGTGTTAAGTTAGTATTGTGGTTATTCATCGTGAGATTAGCTAATAATTTAGATGATGAACAATGATGTAAAATATGAAAATAAATTTTTCTTTTAAACTGAAGTTAGTGGTTAAGTTGTGGTTATTCATCGTGAGGTTGGCTAATGGCCGGAATCTCACAAAGCATGAATGCATATATAAAGACTAAAAATATGCATATATAGAGACTAACAATATACATGTATAGACTGTTGCAATATGCATATATAAAGACAAAAAATATGTATATATAGAGACTAACAATATACATGTATAGACTGTTGCAATAAGCATATATAAAGACAAAAAATATGTATATACAGAGAATAACAATATACGTATATTGTTAGTTTCTAATAATTAAACTGTTTGCATCAAATCGAAGATCGTTCTAATTTTCCAAAATTTTTTGATTTTTTATTTTTATTTTTTTGTAATGTGGGAAACTGCAGAATCCAAAAATTCAAGAAGCAGTTCAGCAACAAAATGACGATATTCGAATTTTTTATAGCGTATTTGTAATTTTTAAGCAAATGTTTATAAAATGTTAATATATGCAAATTATATTCAGATATGATGTATATATTTAACATATATATGATTTGGAATACCTTATATATTATGTATTATACAAATGTTTGTTATAACAATAAACTCTTAGATCTGCTAAAGGAAAATATCTCGTTACCTTGATATATCATTTTAATGTACATTAAAATATATATATCTGAAAATATATTTATTTATACAAATGGTCTTTGAAAATTCTGATTTATTACATAAGGGAAGATAACTTGGCAACCATTTAAGGAACTAAAAAACTTATATAATTATTAAATATATATATATTTGTATGTTTGCATTATTATGTTTAACCTTAAAGTATTATCTAACGTGAACAGTTAAGTTTCCAGTTGCTTTTGCTAAATATAAAACTAATAGATGAACAAAGAAATAGAAGAGTTACCTAACGTCCTTCATTTTTTTATTTTATACAATGAATGTTTTTGATGCTGTTTCTTTATCTCTTTTTTTTTATCAATTCTTTGAAAAAGATCTACAATAGTATTTTGAGAACATTATAGTACTAAAAAATGTTAGTATTGAAGTTCTAATGTCGATTCTGATTGGTAGCAACTTATCTTGGTTGAATCTTGATTGGAACTAGTTAATAGTTAATAGTTTGTAGTTTCCTCACGAACATGAAATGTAAGGAAGTAAAGAAACAAATTGGAGTAGGAAAGCTTTTTCCGGTATTATGCAATCTATTATTTATATACTAGATTTTAAAACTTTGTCTAAAAATATAAAATATATTTAAGATGACCAACTATCAGTTTTAATCAGTAGATTTATACTGGATCAATCATTAATTGAGCAAAATTTTTTTGCAAAAGAACGGATTGCGTTGCATATATAAGAAAATGATAAACAAATATATCTGTTTTAAATAGATTTAATTGAGATTTATTACCTATTCGTGACAATTTTGATTGGTTTATTTTATGCGTATTGCGAAGGTCAACTGCTAGGCGATAAAACCACATATATTCAGGAAGAGTACGTGATTAAATTAAGTAAGTTCGGTGGTTTAATCACGATACTTCTGCGGTTTACAACTATACAGAATGAGTTAATTTTTATCCAGGTAAATTTTTGTACCTGAATATAGGTACAAAAATTTTCTCGGGTACTATTTCGAGCATTAAAAATTATATAACCATATTTCTAAAATATTTTTCTTTCCAATACCGATTTTCTTCAGAATCGCAATCATGTTTACGGTAGAAATAATGTTCTAAAAAATTAATTCCGATAAATTTAGAATGTTTTTCCTTATTGTATTTGGTTGCGAACTGTAGACATTTTGAATATTTATATTCAAATTATAAAAATTTTAATATCTTCACCTCTAACAACATAATAAAAAATAATTTAATATAGATTAAAAAAAGAAGGAAATTATCGGTAACATTCAGGTATATGGTAAGGTAAAGGTACGTTTAGAAAGTGAACGATGATATAAAAAAACAAAAGTAATATAAGTTTAAACCGGTTTTGCTACTAACTATTCAAATTTAGAATAGGAGCGATTATATAAATTAAACGATAAAATTAGAAAATAATATAAAAATTCCAGTGAATTCCCTCAGGGATTTCCGTTTCTTATTAGTAATTACATTTTTAAATATTTAATCATACAATTAAATATTTTTAAAGACAATAATTAAACCTGTTGTATTGAATCACAAAATATTATAAAAAATGTGCAAATTTTTTATTTGAATTGCATTGTTTGCTTAAAGTATATTAATTAGATCTAAACTGTCATTGAAGCACATTAAGTTATGGTCTTGATATTAATATTCTCAAAACTCATTGTAACAGCATCGAGAATTTTGCTCTATATGTTTAGGATCAGTTAATTAGCTAAATATATGTTTTGTTTTTCTTTTATCTTTAATCTAAGAATTTAATCTCATTGTAGTATACATTTCATTCAGTTTCGTAGTATATGGATGAGGGCTGTACGAAATATATACTACATATGAGTGATTATCATCTATATGTAATATATTTCATACAGCTATCATTCATATACTACGAAGCTGAATGAAATATATACTACATATAGGTGATAATCACCTATATGTAGTATATATTTCGCACAGAAATCACTCATATGCTACGAAACTGAATGAAATAGATACTACATATGGTACTGTATGAAACTGCTGTATGAAATATATATTAATACTACATGTACTGTATGGAACTGCTATTAGGAAATAGGTGAATAGGTGATAATCACCTCGTGTAGTATATATTTCGTATAGCTATCATCCATATACTACGAAACTGAATATACTAATGAAATATATACTACATGTGGTACTTTATGGAACTCCTATACGAAATATATACTACATATAGGTGATAATCATCCATATGTAGTATATATTTCGTATAGTAGTAATCATTAATGAGCTAATTATCAGCAAAAAGTAATAAAAACCTTTATGATCATGAAACATTAAATTTTCATAAATGTCCATGAATAAAATTCAATGGGCAATTTTTTTCTAAAAGTAAAGAATTTCTGCAAACTTTAAGCTAGACTCTTTTCGGATATAAAATTTTCGAAACTATATTGATCGCATACCCAAAATGTGACCGAATGTACATAATAACCGTATTTTTGAGTCATTATATCAAAAAACTTTGTATAATAGAATTGTTGAGTTCAATAATCACATAATGTTAGTAACATATTGCTTGCCATTCTTTAGTACAGTGGTTTTTAATCTGTGTTCCGAGAAATTATGAAATAAATGTATTTATGTGACGTATAATTTTTAATAAAAGTATTTTTTTTTTTTTAATTAAAGAGTTCCGTAACTCCAGAAAAGTTAAGAACCACTGCTTTACCGTATTGTCGTTTATGATTTTATTATTTTTGCATTTATTAATAATTAGTTTATTAATTCAAAAGGGACATTAAACAGTACTGAACTGCGATTTCTCAATTCAGCTTTTTCTTAGAATATTATTAAAAACATTCCCGTTCAAGGACATTGATGTTGATTAATTAAATTACTTCACTTGAATGGATAGCTATATGTAGATATTCCTTTAAACGACACAAAGTCCCAAACTTTTTCTGTTTAATTTTTATGTATTTATTAACTTATTCATATATCTTATAGCAAATTAAATTTAAACAAAATGTAGAATAGTTATATTACAATTAAAGTAAGAATTCTCTTATACACTAATTGTGATATTATGTCTCTTAACTATGAATAATGATAATTACTTTAAAATACTGTAATGATCTATCGCTTAATTAATCTCACTTTTTATTAATTAAAATGATTAAAAAGAATTTTGAAACAGGATAATTATAATCTGTATAAATGAATTTTTATAAATCGAAAATGATGTCAGAAAACAATATGTCGATACGTGATTTTTTGGGGGGATTCCTTTATGATAATAATCATAATTACAGAAATTTTACCTATATCCGAAGGTTGTTTATTTGATTTCGTAAATGTTTGTGCGAAGGATTTATTAAAA
Organism: Olivierus martensii; assembly: GCA_000484575.1. Taxonomy (NCBI): domain Eukaryota; kingdom Metazoa; phylum Arthropoda; class Arachnida; order Scorpiones; family Buthidae; genus Olivierus; species Olivierus martensii. Next base: position 10,203 of record AYEL01073473.1, on the reverse strand, counting down.
AACTCTTTACCTCTGAAAATAGGAATACTAATAAGTACCTTCTGGGATTTTCCTTTTTTTTTCTGGTATTTCTGCATTTCGTGATCTTAACCAATCCTGTCCTTGATTTTATAACGTTGTCCAGTTTCTGATGTTGTTTTAGCCTAGATATGTTCTACAGCAAAGGTCAAGAGCATCTTCTACTTGCTCAACATATAAATTGAAAAAAGAGAGAGATAGAGAAAGAAAACATTAAAATATTTCTGATTCGATGAATGGTAATTATTTTTATCTTACTCCAACAAAAAAAAAATTAATTAAGTTTATAGAAAATACGTTTATTTTATTGTTCAAGTTAATCAATTTTACCGACAGTTTCTCTATCATGTCAACTTTATTTCCGTTAGTTATTAATATGTGTATATAGTTTTTAATATTTTGAAGGACAGTTTCTGTTAAAGTAGACTTCCGGGTCATTCATGTTCATGTTATTCAAAAAATTGAAGGCCTAGGTGAAAAAAATAATTATTAAACTTACGTGTGTTACAAAATGTGATATTTACTTGTTAATGCTACATTAATTTTTTTTTATTCTATCATTTTTTATGTAAAATTCGATTTTCTACTTATAAGGAAAGGTAATTCGTTTTACTTTCTCCTAAAAAATTTAACAAACTTTACTGGCGTCATCATGAACTGTACAAAAACATTGATTTACTTTATCACTTTCTTTCGTTCATGTTAATTATCATTAGAATGAAAAGTATCATTCATTAAAATAGTGATAGACAAATGGAATGAGACAAGAGAATCAAAAATTGGCAATTAATTTTGTTCTCTTATTTCATTATACTTATCTTTCATAATTAAAAATAATGATCGAATTGATCTTTTTTAATCTTAATTTCCTCGAGATAATTGCTCACGATTATTAATTTATAAAATATTGCAATATGTGATCCCAATAGGTATTACCATTAATGCATCTGAAGTGTATATTTTAATATAAAATTACTATAAGATATATAAGTCAAAGATGCATTTAATTGTGGGAATAATTAATGCGTAATAGGTTCTTTTACATACTTTACAAAAACATTTCTGATAGACTTGTAACTGGCATAATTCATAAACGATTGCTTAGTAATGTTTTACTTTTATGCCACTCTCCATTTTTGATAAATAACGTGATATAATCATGTAGTGCCCACCAAATGCCACTCATTGTAGGGTAGACTATTGAGTGAAGGAAGGGAAGTCGCATCCAGAATCCTCCAAAAAAAAAGAAAACTAAACTCGTCCAAAATCCATTCCTATATATCATCAGCTAGAAAGTACGAGGAGTGATCAAAAAGTAAGCTAACAAAGCCTGCAGTGAAACGTATACATTTTATTTCATACAACCAATACAGCCAACTGATAGTACATACATTAGGTTATTTTTCGACATAGTCTCCATATCGGTTTAGGCACTTGTCACTTCATGGGACGAGTTTGAATATTCCCTCCTGGTAAAAATCCTGTCCTTGCATGTTCAGCCACGTTGTCGCGAAGTGTTTCACCTCGTATGAAGCGAATCGTCAGTCCCTCCTGGTAAAAATCCTGTCCTTGCATGTTCAGCCACGTTGTCGCGAAGTGTTTCACCTCTTCGTATGAAGCGAATCGTCAGTCTCTTAGGTGCTCCTTCAAGTGAAGAAAGAGGTGAAAGTCGCTTAGGGCGTCATCTTCCTTCACGACAACGCGCGACCTCATACAGCCCAGTAGACCACCACACTGTTGAAGCAGTTTCACTGGGACATCATCGAACACCCTCCCTACAGCCCGGACCTCGATCCAAGCGACTTTCACCTCTTTCCCCATTTGAAGGAGCACCTAGGAGACCGACGATTTGCTTCAGACGAGGAGGTGAAACACTTCGCGACAACGTGGCTGAACACGCAAGGACAAGTTTTTACCAGGAGGGAATATTCAAACACATCCCACGAAGCGACAAGTGCCTAAACCGATATGGAGACTATGTCGAAAAATAACCTAATGTATGTACTATCAGTTGGCTGTATTGATTGTATGAAATAAAAGGTATATTGTTTCACTACAGGCTTTGCAACCTTACTTTTTGATCACCCTTCGTAGTTTATTCTCTTATCGAAACTATCAAAATTGTCTTAAGAGTTTGTAAAACAAAAGATTATATTGAAATTTTCAATTAAATGAAAAAAGAGAGAAAAAAAGATATTTTTTATTAACCATTATTTAGGCAAGTTTTAAGGAATTTTATTCATCGATATATAAATTATGATTCACGATTTTCTTCATTCGCCGAGTGTAAAAAAATTCTATACAAGTAAAATGAATAGAATATAGTCATAAAAAGTAGTACTAGACCAATAATTTAGAGAATATTTCCTCATGGTTCCTGAAAAATTTCGTAACAATAATAAGTAAGAAAAATACTTACACACGCCATTTTTCTTTTAATTTTCATTGTATTGAAGTTATAATTTATTATGTCCGCCATCAATATATAAAATTTAATTATCATTTTTTAAAACTATAAACTGCTACATATCACGTAAACTATAATAAATAGTATTATACATATTAGAATTTCATTTAAATGCCGAATAAATAATAATATAAATAAATCGAAAAATTCTTAAATATTAGAATATTGTGTTTAAAAAAACTTATAAATATTCAAATTATACATTTTTCTTATCACATTTAAAATTTTCGTGTGTAATACATATTGTAGTGCTTAAAATAAAGTTGATAAATGCCACAACAAGAATACTTAAGGCATTTATCAAGTATTGTCACGGTGTTGTTTTATTTTTTGATGAAAAATGGAATTTAATTCGCTCGAAATTAAAAAAAAAAAAAAAGATGTGGAGATTAATAAATGAAGCAAACTTTATTTGCTATTTGTAAATTAATTTTTATTCTATGAATAATAAAAAAGTAAAATTTCCAAAATAAGTTTCATAGTAGTGTGATTTAGCATTTTATTTAATTTTATTTTTTAATTCAGAATGTAAAAATGCATTAAATTATTTTTTTAGCCTTAAATCTATTAAATATTAAAACATAATTAATCCATAATCTTCTTCGACCAGTTGAATATGATTAAAGAATTATACAAGTGTTTCTTTTTAATAAATAAATTTCTTGTTAAAAGTTCTTTATAATATATTTAATTGTCTTTATGTAACAGATGATTTTATTATGCAAAAAATTAAATGTTAAAAAAAATGTTTAGAAAGCAGGAAAATCTAAAAGAATCCCATTTATCATCTGTAGATTTTTCAAGGGGATCGCCTTTGGCGCAACAAACCTCATCATTCACAATAGACTAATTCTGCCGTTGATGTGAATGCTCAAGAGAGAAAAGTTATTATTTTATGCAGATAGAAAGTGGCATAAAATTAAGAAATATAAATAAATGGCATAAAATTTTCTAATGTAATTCTGGTTTTATGAATTCAGTCAGACTATCCAGATTTCCTGGATAGTCTGATTGAATCATTTATCCCCTAAGAAAGTACTGGAATGGTTTCCTGATATTTTGTTTCCAGTTTTTCTTATTTCAACAAGAAAGAAATAAATCCTACAGAGTCCATCAATATTTTATTAATCTCAATAAAAAAAGATGATGTAGTTATCAATGATAAATATACTATTAGTTATAACCATTTAATTATGTTTATTTTAAGAATCTGAACATATACTGATGTATATAACCTTGCAATCGATATTTTTGATGTATCGATATTTTAGTTCGATACTTCACAAGTTTTGTACTCCATAAATTCATTTCGTCTTTTATTGAATATTGTATCTATACGACAGAATCAGACAAATTTAATTTTAATATTTGATATAAAACTTTTTCAATTACATATAAAAAAAGATGACCACTAATCGTTTAATATAAATATTAATAATGGCTGTCGAGAAGCTTGATTACACATTTCTATTTTATTTTCAAACTATAATTTAATTTTATATTTCATTCGTTATTTTTGCAAGCATTTGTTGAAGGAATCCTTTAATTTCCCGAAAAAATTCAATGATTTTATTTGTAGATGTTACAATGATAATAATATGATTTCGATGTCGAGACATTATCGTGAGATTACAAGAAATGCAATATTTACCTCACATCATTGTGAGCTAAATATTGCATTTTATATATATATAATTGGCAATAGATGACTCTAAATGCAAGCAGTGCAGGAAAACTTACTCTTGCACCTCTAACACCTAGTGTCATCTGTTATCAGTAATATAAAGTAAAATTTAAATGAAATTCAAATACCTTTCTATAGGATAAACCATCCTACATGATTAAGTGATACAGTGTGGAGATGTCCTTTAATGACAGAATATAACTACCAAATTTTATGAAAATTTACTAATTGGTTCAAAACTTATCAGTAGAGGGGACATGCAACAGATCAACATATGGTGATATTCTAAATCTACTTTTTCTAAGGAAAATAAGCTAAAAATAATTTTTATTAGATTGAAAAAATAGCAAAAACTGGATATCTTTGACTTTTGATAAATAAAATCCAAGGTAAAAAATATCTAGTATTTGCTATATTTTAAAGGAAAATAATAAATATTTATTTTTGATTTATTTCTTTAAAATTATTTATTAAAATTTTTGACATTCGATAATGTATAAGTATCGATATTTTTCAGATAATGGCTATTCTTCGTAAAAAAGAAAACTATATATCGATTGGCATCAAATATCGATATTTTTCAATCTTTAAAATTATTTATTAAAATTTTTGACATTCGATAATGTATAAGTATCGATATTTTTTAGATAATGGCTATTCTTCGTAAAAAAAGAAAAAATATATATCGATTGGCATCAAATATCGATATTTTTCAAAAAAATAAAAATCTCTAGGTATATGTTTAAAAAATATCTAGTTTTTATAGTATTAAACAGAAAATAACTATTAAAATAACATATCTAGAAGGAAATAATCATAAACTAAAAGTTTGATATTCACAAAGTTTTTGGGAATCCTAAAAATTTCTCCTGAATTTTTGAAGTTGTACTACTGTTATATCGAGTTGCATAATTTCCTTTATTACTCTACAGCATCTTTATGCAACCCTTCCCTATATCTATTCGAAAGTAATTATGCGAAAGATGCAACTACAGCATCCCTGAAACATCTTTATGCAACCCTTTCCCATATCTATTCGCAAGTAATTATGCGGAAAATGCAACTACAACAATTTTTAATTTTAATTGTTGTAGTTGCATCTTCTGCATTTTTTTGATAGCATCTCTGCTTAGAATGATATTTTTTCAGCACAACTCTTACTTAAAATAAAATTTCATCAGTTTACACGTTTATAAACATTGATGTTATATATTTTAAACATAAAATGGAATCATTACTTGTAGCCTACTTATCGTGATCTGTATATACTTAATCTCGAATTAAATGAATTTATTATAAATTATTATATGCATAATTAAGTAGCATTGCAGTTAATAGGATTGCAAAGTAAGTTACATACAACTAATAAATCAATGAATAATAATTAAAATTTGATGCACGAAAATACGTAAAAAAAAAAAAGCTGAATAACGTGTCAAGTGGGGAAGTTTCTTCCGTTTCTCACAGATGATAAGATTTTGCGATAAGATAGCCAAAGTCCAATAAAGTGGAAGAAACGTCAGATTTACGTCACCGAGTTTTTAATGACGTAACTGCATAAAAACTTTCCACTCAGCAATATTTTAATATTATTAGAAAAATTGCTGAGTGTATTTAATGCAGTATTGAAGGATCGTATGGCATTCTTGCATCTGTTAAAGACTGTAAGAAGTGTGTTTTTATTTACAATCTTTATTTTTATTGTCTTATAAAATTAAGCAAAGTTTTCGTTATTTTATACAGTAAAATAAGCATATATTATGGGAAATTTTGCGTAGTTATAGAATTTATGGAACGTATTTTTAGAATTTCCTTTTCTGTGATTTGTTTAATACTTCTTTATATTCTACTTTATCGTTAATTTCCAAAATGTTTTTATATATTGGTGTGTAACATCATTTTTTTCTGGTTTAATAGGTTCTATTGAGGCTTTAATGGTTAACAATCATTTTTATTAATTTAATACTCCTTTAATTAAAAATAATTTTATATTTATCAAGCAAAACTATTTTTGTTCTCATTTTTAAACTGGAATAAAAATTTAAACATTGAAACGTTTATAAACATTGTTAACAAAAATTCGGAATTTTTCGCTGTTTTCAATTATTATTTAAAATTTTTTTTATACTTATTTATTCATTATTTTATATACATATAATTGCTCTATGCAGTTGCATGTTTTCTCCTTTATTAAATCGCAAAGATTTTCCTAATCACGCAACTAGTAAACAAATTTAATGTCTTGCGTAAGCCAGCCACGTGTCAAAATATCACGAAATAGTAAACGTACACCGTATACGGCTAAATTTTCATTTCTATAATAATTTTTTTTTAATATTTTTAATAAATTCATAAAATCAAAAACTGAACAATATGAAGAACAAAGAAATTTCGACGAATCGTAAAAGAAAAATTCACTTTAACCCTGAAATTTTTCCTTGATCTTGTCCAAAAGTATTCATTAGGTTACATAATGATTGCTTTACAATTGACGTGTGTCATATTTTGGAAGAAAAGCAAATTTTGATGCACTACATATATATATTTTTAAACCATTGTAGAATTTAATTGCTCTTCCTAAGTATAACCTTGAATTCTTCTCGTGACAAACTATTTCTGTAAACCTTGCCAAAAAAAAAAGAAGAAAAAATGTCTAAATAAACGTATTTCTGACCTATAAAATGTCTAGATCAGTAGCATTCCAAATTATTTTGCTCTGCTTTTAAATAATGGTAAGTACAATAATAACAAAATGTAAATTCAAAAGCTTGAAATAATTTTTTTAACAAGATTCTACTGCTAGTTATAAATAATCTACAGATAATATTTGTTCGATTAGTTTTGTACTTCAGTACTTAATTTCATTTTAAATGTTTATTTAACTGACTAATCAAAAAATTCATCAATTCTTAAATATAATATCAATAAAAACTATCAATTGCTTAATTTATATTGATTAAATATTGTGATTTGAAATAGATTAAAATTTAATTTGATTACATTTAATCAAATTCTGTTAATTATTCTTAAATACATTATCTGTGACTTAATTATCAACTAAGTATACGATATTGATTATTTTTAATTATTTAATAAATTTTAACGTCGTTAAAAATTGTCAGTTTACTGATTAAGTTTAATAGAGAAATTGAAAATTTGAAATTGATTTAAATAAAAGTTAATTAATTGTAATTAAATACTGGCCTATATGGGACAATACCATATATAGGTTGTAAATAAAATAAAAAATACATATTTTTTTTTATTTAATTTACAACCTATAAATTTTATCTAATATTTACTTAGATAAAGCAATAGGTAATCTTCATTTGTAATTATGATTTAAATTCGCTTTTGAAAAAAAATCATGAAATCACGGCAATTTTCGATAAGAATTATATCAATAGCAGTTGAATTATCTTGCTATTCATATATCTTATCGCACTTTCCTTCCTTCCGAATGAATTATTCTTCTTTTTTTTATTTCTGCTCATAGATTAAGGAAAATCTCGAAGATAAAGTAACCAGTTATAGCCAGATAGTTAAAAAATTTACTGTATATTATTCTTGTATCTTTCTATAAAAATTTTAATTAGTATTTTACAGTAAAATAAAGCGATGAAAGGATATAAATATTTTAAACTTTGCCATTTTTTTTTAAATTAATGACCTACTAATTATTCAGTAATTAAATTAAACTGTAAATTTAGAGCAAAGTTTACTTTTGCATTCGATTAAACTCACCAACTTTTTATAAGAACTGTTTATGTCAAGAACGAATAACGTAAGAAAACCTGACAACTATTTTTTATCGCATCATTATGCTTTCTCTCTAAACTTTTAAGTGAATCTTATTAAAGTAAAAATTTATAAATCCAATTTTTAATATTTAAAAATCTGTGTAGTAAAATTAATTGAGAAAATATTACAAAATGAAATTTATAGCGTGTTAATTAACATGAATAAATAATTAATGTTAAATACTTAATAATGTTTCTGTTCTAACATCATGTTTCTTAACCGGTAGTAAGTTACACATGTTAAGGAAAAAAACAGACTTCTTTCGTGTAATAACCTGTAGATAACCTCCAGTTATGGATACACATATAGAACAAAATCTCTAAAATTATTATTTATTAATTCATTCATTATAACAATAAAGTTATCTGTCAAAAATGGAGATAAAATGATGCATCAGTATGTAATCATTGATCTAACGCTTGTTGATGTAAGTTAAACTTTATTAGCATAATGTGAATAAAAATTTTTAATGAAATTTACATAACTTATTTATGACTATTTATTGATATTTATATACAGTATATTGTATACAAATACAATATACTGTACATAAATAGTCAATAATTTGTAAAACAATAAACTTTTAGTCATAGTTACGAGTTTTATATTGTATACAAATACAATATACTGTACATAAATAGTCAATAATTTGTAAAACAATAAGCTTTTAGTCATAGTTACAGTCGTAACTATGACTGAAAGTTTATTTTTTTACATAATTAATTATCCATATCAAATTACTGTACGATTTTTTTCAGACAAATAATATACCACAATGATAAAAAATCATTTTTGAAAATTTTTTAAACTTGGGGATTCTGCAAAAAAACAAAAATTAATTTTAAGTGCAAAAATATCTAAGAAACTGTTTTAAAAATAAATGTGGATAAATAAAAAGAAAATTAATTATTAAAATAATTTCAAAAAATACAGTACTGTGAAAGAGGTGAAAATTTTAGTTTTGATCATTCTTTTTTTTTCAGATATAAAGTATAAAAATAAAACAAATAAAATCACTGCAAAAAAATATACAATATGCGATACTTCATACAATAGGAAATGCAAATGATATTATTTTATTATATCTATCCTTATTATGAAACTGCAAACTCATCGTAATAAAGTTGATTATTTATAACTTCCTTTTGTTTTGATGCAAAATTATGCCGAACAAATTACTTTTGAGTGTTCAAAGAAATATTTTGCACTACTGCAGAACTTACCTGATTATAATTTTTTTTTTTTCTTTCTAAATCCTGAATTAACAAAAATTCTCGATGTCCTTGTGCTTAATAATGTTCTTAAGGATCTTTAATTATTTCAAGGATGCGTTTGACTTCTATAGATTTCTTTTAATGGGTCTTGTTTTCAGTCATGACAAGTGATGAATCGATAACAAAGAGAGAAAAAAACCAACGACGTCACGGTTATTAAATATTGAATGTATCTCTTGTATTATATAAGTTAATTTGAATATGTGTTGTAAAAAATTATTATAAGCTGTTAATTAAAAAAATTTAGTGAAGCTAATTACTTTCTTTATATAGTTTTGAAATTTCAAAATGATCAAAATTAATTTTTTATGATGTCATTAGTGACGAAGTGATTTTGATTATTTTTAACATTACTAATTCTCTATTGGATAATAATAATAATAATAATAACACTTGTGAAGAAAATAACATTAAATTATCACTATTATTATGTGTTAATTCCATTGAAATGGGATGATAATTACTTGAGATATTGTTCCATCTCAAGTATTAATGACTTAATAATTTTTTCTATTATTACGTCATTAATACTGATACCACATCGATCAGTTTTAATTTTCTTATGGTTCTCAACAACATTTTAAAATTTCATACAAATTGAATATTTACTCAAAACGCTAACCGGATGAACTAACTTCATTCATATATCTTTTACTCCATTTCTGGATTGGAAGGGGTCAATAACCCTTTAATTAAAAACTTCTTTTAAATATAAATGGAGTAGAATCGTGTTTTACGCACAATAAATTAAGCAATACTCTCAAAACCAGTTCTTCTTATGGCATTGAAAAGCAAAGTTGGTTCATAAGACTGGAAGTTCTTTCCAGACTTTTGTTCGAAAATAATTTTCTCTCTTCTCTTTCAAGGTTTGTTTTTGAATTAATTAATTTTTCCGAAATCCCTTAAATTTTAATCTTAGCTAAAACAATTTTTTTTTAATTAATTTTCTAAAATTTTTT
>AYEL01073470.1:0-47871 GCA_000484575.1 Olivierus martensii | reverse complement strand
TTGAAATTATTGCTTTTATTAGATACCCACATCTCTCTTGAAGAAAACAAGCCATGAACGATTAAAATAGGTCCATATTTTGATGTAAAATTGTTTTTCTAACTTAACATATGCAAATTATTTTAGCTGGATTATTGTGTTATATTTACATACAAAATATGCATAAATTTATAGAAATTATCAGTTATAAGCAATTATTTATACTACTGATGTTGTTTTTCTGCATATTGTTATTATTTTTTGTTTTATTTTATAAAAATATAGTATTTTTTCCAAGAAATTTGTTGAGAAGTATAAATCCATCCCCTTTACACAGTTACAGCTATATTCTATGATGATTTGCTTTATTGGTTCAGAAAATACCTATTCTTCCAATAGTAGTTAGTTCTATGTTAGTAGGCAGCACAGAAATTTCCTGGGAAGAAAATGACGATATAGTTGCTAGCCAACGATCTAATTGCTTGTGTGCCACGCCCATTTAAAATGTTGGAATATTGTTTACATTCGTTTGTTTCTATTTTCATAAGTTTTATTTATAAATATCCATAAATTTGAATCAATAATACAATATTTAGGAATTATATATCTATTTTTAATTGAATTATTTAATTTCTTTAATTTTTCTCTTGTAATTTTTAAATTATAATCCATTATTTATTTTCATTGAAGACTTACTGTAATTTATATTTGACTTCCGATATTGAACTGGATGTTTCTGTAGCTCAGGTCTGTAAAGTCGACTGACAATTCCCCAAACCCATTTAACTTAACCTAAATTGACAAGTTCAACTTGAGGTCAACAAAAAATTATGAAGATATTTTGTTGTTTCAATTATTTAACAAATTTATTTAAAAAAGTTTTATCAAATTTCCTATTAATAAATTTGAACAGGAATATAGTATAAATACATAAAATTTATTTGTTTTATAAAAAAAATTGTAAAAATTGAATTGAAATCAGGAATGTATTTGGAAATTGGATTGTTTCAAACAAAGAAAAACGGAGCAGAAAAATATGCGACCTTACCAAACTGAAGACCAGTGCAAAGTGAGTTCTCTAAGACAAAGAAATAATTTAGGAAAGCAATAAGTTAGAATATTGGGATAGTCCAATTTAAAAAAAAAAGAAACGCGAGGATGAGTAAGAAACAGGAAGTAGGGGAGGATGGTGCTGTAAAATCAATTAGCACACATATTGATTTTACAACTTGACACTAAAAGCAGGACAGTCCAACAACAACAAATATTTTTAGAATAAAATAAAACATTTTATAAGAATTTAGATTGAATTTATGTAGGTTCAGAATACTTTCAATATACCAAATAAGAAGGAAAAAATAAATAAATAAAACACAAGCAAAAAAATCTTATCAATCGCTATTCGATAGTAATAATAACACACTAAAATATAAAGAAATTAATTTATAAAAAAGTTCCACATCCTTGATGTCTATATACAGCAAGGGACACAGATTTTTTCGGCATGACATGATGTCTATAGACCACACACTAAAATATAAAGAAATTAATTTATAAAAAAGTTCCACATCCTTGATGTCTATAGACTGCGGAAAAAGTACTTTTCGACAAAAAAAGCAACTAAAAACTATTTTCGAATAAAATAAATCATTTTATAAGAATTTAGACTGAATTATGTTGATTAAAACACTTTCAATACACCAAATAAGAAGGAAAAAATAAATAAACAAAAAAACAAGTAAAAAATTTTTATCAGTCGATATTCAAAAGTAAGTAATAAGAGTATAAAATATGCATAAATTAAATTTCAAAAATCATTTATAAATAAGGGGAAATTAATTTATTAAAAATGTTCCACAATCTTGACATGTAAACACCAAAAGCAAAGGCCTGAAGTTGGCACACAGTTGTTGTTTGTGCATGCCGTCTATTCATGGCAAAGGCAGTGAATAGGTTAAATTAGCAACCGATTATTTAAATGAAACATAATTGTTTTACAAATGCAGCATTCATTTTCAAACATTAAATTGCTAACTGATTCTGGTTTGGTAGTTGTATATTGCTCACTACAATCTTTCTTTTTGAGAGTGTTGTGGGTGACTATTTGTATGCAGAATTGGCAGATATACATCCCATTTACGAGCGCACCAGTGGGAATGGTAGAGCAGTGGAACATTTGTACAGAGCTTTTCTGCAATGCAGATGTCCATTCAGTTATTTTTGCAAACATCGAACATTTCATCTAACATTATTAATTAATAAAAGTTGCATTACTTTACAATTTTGTTAATTTATGCCAATAAACTTAATTTCAGTACTTAATTTTTTCAATGTTGTCTCTCATGTATCATAATGGAAATGACATCACAAAACTTTCATGCATTATATGTTTTAAATGGAGCCTCAAATCAAAAACATGACTAGGCTTTTTTAACTCAGAATTTTATCCTCTACAAGTCTGTAAATTTTGGCACAACCTTTTTGAATCACCCTATATATTGACAATATTTTATGTAAATGTTTTCCAGTCTAAATGAAATATATCCACATTAAGACACTTTGCGAATAAAAATTATTGATAATTGTTGATATTGGATCATATCTTGCTGAACAATTATCTTTCAAGTTATGTAAGGCCTCCGACAATGATATTAAACAGGTTTATGGCATACCTGCGGTCTGTGGAGTGAGTAAAGACAGGTAATGAGACTTAGACAATAATGACACACAGACTACGTTTGTAACTACAAACAACTTCCTTTATTAGAGCAAGAATATTTTACAGGGTTCAGACCTGACAATTAGGGTTGAAGGACAAATACCTTGAGTGGGCAGCTTTTCACTTGTTCTGAAGATCATCTGCTTTTAGCTCAGGTGTTGGGATTCTCTCCTTCTGATTGATGCAGATCTTCATCTTCTCTGCAGTTCAGGCAACATCAGTCCTTGGAACTGAGGAACCAGTGAATGTAAAAATGGTGATCACTGAGCAAGTCCCTGAGGTCAATAGTATTGTTGTAACCAACTGCAGCGAATAGGTAGATCTCTTCTCCCTCAATTTCAAAGACTGACTGACTATCTCCATGAATGAGGACCGATTTCTCTGATGGGCAACGACTGACTATCTTCAGCAAGCGGGGACTGACTGACCATCCTTTATCTGAATCCCAATCTCGACCCTCCAGATTAATAACTATAAATCAATCGCTTTTTCCTGGGAAGTCGTTCGACTAATCCCGGTTACATTCCTTCTCACAACCTCACCGCACACCTGCAAGACATTCGAGCCTCATATGGGCTACCTGTCGCATGTTTATTTTTTTTCTTTTGCTGCGGAGAACGGAGTATCTTGGACTGGCTGGAAGATAAATACATCTAACAATGGTTCGTTCTTATAAAGTATCAACCACGGTTGAATTATGACTAGGGGTGAAGTGACATTTTCCAGCAAACTGAATTCCATATCTCTACAGATAATATATAATGTAAATATTAAATTTGAATGTAATTAATATACACTATTATTGGAATCAAGTAGAGCAGTGATTTCCATTTCATAGTCACAGAGATTCATGAACATGATACGAAGGGGTTTGTAAAATATTTTCTATAATATCAGAAATAATTATATTTTTTATAAATTTTGTAAGAAAATAAGAATATATATTGTGTAAATCTAGTCTATAAATTTTATCAATAAAGATAACATACTGATCTGAACGTTTTCTTTTTTTGAAAATAGGATAAACAGCCATTTTGTAAACTGTTGTTTGACAAATATGTATTATTTATGTTCTTGAAAACATTTTTTTCCATAAAATATTTTTTAATTCTTTAATATAAATCCCGCAACACACATTGATATAATTTTTTTTTATAGTATATACATTTTCAAATTTTAACAATGTTTAATTACTAAAATTGTTAAATATTGCTAAGAAGTTCACTCTATAAATTTTTTATTAAAAGATATTTGCAGAGTAAAAAGATTGAGAACTGCTGAGTTGGAATATCATACGTAATAAAAACGATCAAATTCAAATTGATTTTAGTCATTTTTAGCATATACATTATATCATGTAAAAAACTTAGTGCTTACATGATTTAAATGATCAGTCAGATATGATTCAATATCTATAATTTTTAATAGGCTTAATTCCTTAGATGACCCCAATAATGTGTATTATTTTTATTTATATAAATAATAATTATTTGAGATATTGCCCAAAATATATAAATACTTTTTTCTTATAACAAGAATATTAATCCTTTGTTGGTCCTTTTCAATAAACTTGTTTGACTAATGTGATCTAATGTATTATTTTTATCCAAATCAAATAATATATACCTAAATTCTCATGATGATGGATAGACAAATTTAATTCTGATATATACATATTCCATTTTAAAATTAGAGTCAAAAAGTAAAATGCTAATTTTTTTTCTAAATTTATATATATAATAATTATTATTAATATTTTTAAAAAAAATTTATATATATTTTAATATATATAATAAATATAAATCAATATGTAAATTTTATTTATTTAAAATTGAAATATTTTACAAAAAAATCTTTTTGTAATTATAAATTCATAATTTGATTTTAGTTAATAAAGAAAACACTTAATCTTATTTTTAATGCAATTTTATAGAGACCTACAGCCAAAGAACTCCTCAAATTTCCGTTTATTCGAAAAGCAAAGAAGAATTCATATTTAATTGATCTTATAGAAAAATATAAACGTTGGAAAGCTGCTGGAGGTGGACAAAGTGATAGTGATTCAGAAGCTTCTGATTCGTATGTTTTCTTTATAATATTTAATTGGCATTATTTATTTAAATGATAAAATATAAAACTAAAATTAAAACAATTTTTGTTTTAATTAAATTAGAACAAAGTTATTTAGTAATTGGGGAATCAAACAAGCAAAAATCAGCTAAAAGTAATGAGAGATTTAAGTTTTTATTAAATTTATTTTTTTTTTAATTCTTAAAATTTTCCCTTTTTATAAAACCAGATATTTTCAAACAAATTTAATAAAGCTTAAATTTCTGTTTGTATAATTGTTTTATATTCTTGAAAATCAATATTTTTTATGTTTATATCAGGTCATCCCATAAATAATGTCATTTTTGCAGTTATGAAACAAACAAAAACAAAGTTTTGCTTGTTTTCTTCAAATCTTTTAATCATCATAATAAGTGTCCCCAGTAATCATCATAATAAGTGTCCCCTTTTCTCACTATTCAACAAGTCCTTGAATGCCAGACTTGAAGTCATGGAATTTGATCCAAAAAACTCAGACAGGGTTCAAGGCTGTAAAATGGTAATTGGATGATGCGAAGTAGAGAATATGCTGGATGAGGAAGTTTTTACCCATCTAAACAAACTCCTGCAACTTGGACAAGTCATTCTGGCCATGTGTGGTTTCACATTGTCTTATTGAATAATCATGCCTTTATGATTAAGAGCTCCAGACATTTTCTGCAAAGAAGTGCATAGATGCTCTAGCTGGTGACAGTAGACCTCTTCTATAATGTTTTGATTCAGTGGCAGAAGCTTGTAATGCATATCTCACCAAACATTCAGCAAAACCTTCTGTGGAAAATATCCAGATTTAGCCACTACTGCAGGCACAATCTGTTTAGGAAGCCACCTTAATGTTGTGGTACAGAATCTATTTTTCATCTATAACTACTCTCTTCAAAAATGACTCCCTCTTTTCACAGGAGAGCAAGAAAATGCAAGTGTCCACATACTGTTGCAGATTTTGTGGTTTCACTAGCTCATGGTTCCACTTACCCAGTTTTGATACATAATGAAGGTCCTGTAGATGCCTGTGAATGGTTGAATGGAACGAATGGTAATTATGGCAAATTGACTGTTGCCTGTGGATTCTTCTCGACAGTGGCTCTCAGCAGATTATTACCCAGCTCAACAGGTCATGTTTTGTGTGGCATATCTGGAAGGATCCTATTCCCCAATTGGAATTTTTGGAACCATCCTTGACATTTTTTGACATTCAGGGTACCCTGCCCATATATGGGTATTGCTGTTTCATAGTCACTACAATTGTTGTATGTTCTTGGCTAAACTCATACAGCATAATATGCTTGATGTGCTCTTCAGACACTGCCATTTTCTGTAGATTTTGATTGTCCCCAAAGCACAAGGTATACACATACAACCGTTGTTCTTTGACTCACATTACATGAAGAGCTTCTGTGCAATACATCTTATCATGGCCTTGAGCTATTTCATCCTCTGATCACCAGAAGTAATAATTCTGTAGGACATGTAAAAAACATTATTTATGGGATGACCTGATACAGTTCCAATATAAATTCTTTGTTTTATAAATATTGTTGGAAAGCTTATTTATTCATTGGATCAGCATTAGATTATTTTAGATAATATAATATATAGCAAAATTGTGATTTAATTAGTGCAATAAATTGTCATTTTATTAAGCATAATATTAAATAATATAATAAAGGAAAATGAGACATCATATAAAATTTTGTTCATGAAACTGAATATTGATAGTATTTGCTTAATTTATCATAAAAAGATGCTTGGAGGAAAGAATGCTGTTGTTTAAAAATAAATTGAAAGGCGGATCTGATAGAAGTGAATAAAATAACAATTTTATCATGTAACTTAATCAGTCTCAATCTGATAATTGGTAGAAATTATTGCTTTGATGATGATTGAAATTCTGAAAATTAAAACTGCATTTGAGAAGAAAAGTTATTTTTATTGATATTTGAATATATAGGAAAAGAAATTTCATACTTTTTTTTAAAGAATTAATTGATTTTTAATCAAATTTTAAATGAAATAAAATCAAACATACAAAAGAAATTTTATTCTTATTAAAGAAGTGAAGAGTGCGATCCCAAAACACATTCAGTCCAAGTTTGTTAATTTTCAGGAGAAGCAAAATATGAATTGAGAAAATATTTCATATGTGAATGATTATCTACTACCAGATATCTGCTTCTAATTCATATACATGCACTTCTCAGTAGAATCTTGAAATCAATTGTCATTAGTTTTTAAATACATGATGACTAAATATAATGGTGTTAATGGAAACTCGCTAAGTCCAAGAACTGGACGTGTTTTCAATTACACTCATTCTTCATTAGAGGAAAAACTAAATTTATTTTGATTTAAGTATTAAAATACAGTCAATTCCCAGTATTTGTCGATTCCCTATTCACATTTTCGACTGTTCCTGAAAATCTATTTGTAACCACAAATTCGATTTTTGCGGCACTTTTGCACTTATTTGCAGATTATCGCTGAGCGGCGAACTAGCTCTAAATTTCTCATAAACACAATGGTTCAGTATTCGCGAAGAATTTACAGAATGTAACAACTGTGAATAATGAGAATCAGCAGATTATCGCTGAGCGGCGAACTAGCTCTATATTTCTCATAAACACAATGGTTCAGTATTTGCGAAGAATTTACAGAATGTAACAACTGTGAATAATGAGAATCAAGATCCACAAATTCAAAAAGATCCATACCTGATCCATGTTTTTCCATGACCATTTGAAAATAATCTTCATTTTCAAATATATCAATGACTTGAACAATATTTGGATGCTTTAAGGTTGTTAATAAGCTAATCTCTAAAGGGACATCTTTCTCTAAGGCAGTATTATATGCCCAACATTCTGGATAAACTTTAGATTTCTGAATAAATTTTGTAACTACCAATAATTTATCTGTATTTCGATAAGCCATTTTCACACATCCAAAAGCTCCTTTGCCAATTTGTTGTAACACAGTATAGTTTTGAAAATAACATCCAGCTGTGTAAACTGAATCATTTACTTCAACTCCAGAAAAATCTGCATTATATGAATGACTGATTTTATCTGTTATTGATAATCCTACAATTGATTTAGATTGTTCCATGGTAAATCCACTTGTACTGCTGATACTTGAATCTAATAGATTGCAAAAATGACCGTCACTTGTGTCTTGATCTCTAGATACCCATAAACAATAAACTATTTGTCCATCATCTAATTCTATGCGACGTATTTGATAACTAATTGCTAATTTACAACCATCTCTATGCTTGCCTAAACCAAAATAATTTCCTTCTGGAAAACTATGCAATGATTCATTGCTTATGTATTTATTTTCTATTAAAGTCAGTTTATCAAATATTGATTCTCTTGGTGTTGATGTGACTGCCATTGAAATATTACTACAGTCTTTCAATGTAGGCTCTGATCGAGATCTATTTGGATTTTCTTCCTTCTTTGAACATAGTTCTTCACTTCTATGATGATTAAAATTATCTTGAAAAGAATTCTGTGCATAGTTAATACCATCAGCAATGGATTCACAATATATAGACTTTGGATTGATTTCCAATCGAGTTATTGATGTACTGGCAATATTATCATTTTCATCATTTTCTATATATGACTGTAATGGACATTGTCCATCATTATATTTTATTCTAATTTCTGGACTATTCTCAACTTTATGCTCCCACAAATGCATTTTACTCTGCATTAATTCAGCATTTTCAGAGTGAAAGGAACAAGTGGAATAATTATGACAAGGTGAACAGGAACTATTAAGAGTAAGACAATGAAATGCATCTACCGAACTTTCAATTGCCAATTCCACTTGTTTACCAATTGGATTCATAGGTCTT
This sequence comes from Olivierus martensii, assembly GCA_000484575.1. Lineage (NCBI taxonomy): Eukaryota > Metazoa > Arthropoda > Arachnida > Scorpiones > Buthidae > Olivierus > Olivierus martensii. The sequence goes on along the minus strand of AYEL01073470.1, from coordinate 39,202 downwards.
GATTCCATGTTTAAAGAATCTGCTGTTATTCTCCCTTCAGAAATACAATTAATTCGAGAATCATCATCTTCATTATCATCATCATCATCATCAAGTGGAGGAAGAGGAATTGAATCAGTATCTAAAAATTCTAAATCATCATAAAAGCTAGGAATTAATACTGTGATATTTTTTCCAATTAATTCATCTTGTGAAAATCCAAACAACATTTGTGAAAAATTGGTATTACAACTATGTATTGTTCCATTTGGAAGAATAGTTATCATACCACTTATGTTTGCAAATACCCAAATAATTCCATTATAAATTACATTTGCTACTGTTTTATCATCTGAAATATCATTAGTATTACTACATTCATTTTTAAACATTACAGTCAATGGAAAATATACACCATTACGTGTACGACCAGAAGCCTCTATTTTCTTTGTAGTGCTTAATGTTTTCTCATGAGAAATAAATAATGGAAGAGTTAAAGATGGAATGAGTTGTATAATACTGAGTTCTTTCAATTCTTCTGGGCTTGTATAAGCAAACAAAGTAGACATTGTTGAATCACATGTAAGTATCTTCCCATCTGAAGAAACTGAGAATTTGGCAACTGTTCGTTCAACTGGCTCCATAACAACTAAACAACGAAGTTCTTCTTTAGATGATAGTTTTTTCATCCAAACTGAAACAGGCATAGTTTCTTCATAAGAATTAATCAATTCCATCACTTTTCCCGAGATAATAACAACTTCTCCAGTTGATTCTAATTGAGTCTCTTTGGCCATATAGTATCCATTTCCAAATGTTAAATAATTGCATAATCTCTTTCCAATTAATTTAAATTCGCTCAGTCCAAGTAGTTGACAAGCAGTTTTATTTGCCACCAATATTTCTGTTGTCCTGTTATTGATGGTCAAAACTGCTTTATTTGGATTCTGGATACATGCAGCAAAAGATATATTTGGTTGAGTTCCAACATAATTATAAAATACCCAACTGCTACTAAGAGAGCGAAGGTGATCATTGGAATGAGGAAAACTTCCTTTCTTTTGCGTGTATGAATAACAAAAGGAATACAAACTATCACCTTTAAATTTTTCTAATGGACTTATATCATCTGGATCTGCAGTTTTGCTAGAGGAATGTATGGGTTTAAAAGTTTCTTTGGTTTCAGTATCGCTGATCACTCCAATCTGACGTTTAGTTCTAATCCTATCTAGGGGAGAGGGATAAAGATTTGATCCATAAGGATCTTTACTTTTTATTCCATTTTTCCAGAAAAACTGTCCTATTTTTGGAGAACTATAATCTGATGAATTGCTCATAGAATTATTTTTTGGCTGAGGAATAATATTTTGGTATGCGGTGGATGTTGAAGATATCATCTTTTCCTCCATTGTTCAATTTAAAATCGGATATATGGATTAAATATCAGACGAATCACATTTTAAACAAAGAAAAACACGAAAACTCAACTGCCACAATCACAACTGGAAGTTCGAATGATATAGTAGCGACATCTGTCAGTTTGTTATTTTTATTATAGTTGTTGTATTCTAGTGGTAATATGGAAAATAATAGCTACTGTATTATTATAAAAAAATTTAACAAAAACAAACAAAGAGAAATCAATAACAAAAAGTTTATTTATAAATATATAAAAAAATTATTTCATTATATACAGTACTGTATTTAAACAGTACAGTATACGAATTTTAAAAAAATAAAATTTAAATGAAATTAACAAGTATATTTAAAAATATAAATAAATTAAAAATTTTAAAATTTATTATAATTATGGAGAATTAAAATACAATAAATTCCCGATTAACCGAGATAGTCGGGAAATTAATTTCCCCAAGTAATCCCCAAAATACTCAAAATATTTTAATTATGGAAAATATGCATTTAATCGGTCTCGGCATTCCTGCTGAACCGCTCTTCCGATCTTTTAAATAATATATAATAATCTTGTTATAATGTAATTAAATCTATTTTAGTGATGAATCTAAAATGAATGATACTTGGAAAAGCTGGCGTTGGGATTTAGGAACTGTAAAAACTCCAAATTCATTAGAACTCAATATGCCTTCAATTGCTGAAAATGACAATGTTGTTGTAGTGAAATCTACGAAATTATCTTCACAAATTAAACTTCAACAACAAAATGGAGATTCTACTCCAACTGCATTATCACCTCTTTCACATAAAGAAAATTTATATTATAGACAAATGGAAGGACGATCGCAGTTGGTATGTAATATGGTATGTTTTGTGTGTATATATATATATAATTTAAAAATTTTGAGCAATCATACAACATAGACTGGGAATTGATGCAAAATTTTTTTCATTGCACAATAACCATGATACTATTGATGATTTTTGCAGCGAATAAACTATTGATTCATACTTTATACAATGGAACATCTTTAATCCTACTGATGAAATATGTTCCAATGTATATAATTATATAGCTCGTGCTAGATTGCGGATTTTCCAAAAAAAAAAAAAAAATTGTGATAAAAGTTTAAAATTGCTATTACAAAATTTAAAAGACAAATACTATATTTGTTGCTTATAAGATGCTTTGGTGTAGATATGCTGTAATTTTGAAACCATAAATTTAAGAGAGAGAATTTATTGTTCATATAATGGAAATTTAAAATTCAATAAAAATAAAACCTAAAATTTAGCCAATAAAGAAAATTATATAAATATTACTTTTATTATTTTAATATTATTCAATATCAGATTCATTACTGACATAATCATTATTATTCTCAACATCAATATAGTTCATCATCATCATTTATTAAAGCTTAAATATAAAAGTGGAATTTAATTGTTACTCCAATGACAGCCTGATAATTACTGATAAGTGTATAGACTATTCATTGAAATATCTGTTATAACAATATAAACTATTTATTAACTACATTTTGTTGCTTGCCAACTTTTTGGTTTTTCACATGTTTTGCATAGCCACTTTCAACTTATAAGATGCAAGATGATTTTTTTAAGGTATTTATAAAAAAAGTGCATCTTAAAAACTATTAAATACAATAATTTGAAGTTTTTCAGAGATTTTTTTTATGGATGCAAATGACTTTTTCAAGGAAATATGAGACAAATCAGTGTTGTTTAAGGGATGAGTACATTTTCAGAGATCATTTTTTGATTGACAATTTGCACTTTTATTCACATTCTGAAAGGAGATATAGCTCTTCAACAATCAAATTGTTTTTTCTAGAAATTTACAAAATTATATATATTGAAAATAATATGAATTTGATTCTTTAGAAAAAATATGCAGGAGAGATCTTCTAAATAATGTTATCTTGAACACATTTTTATCAATTCTAAACTCATATCAGATAATCTTTTATTTGCAGATTAAACCTGTAGCAATTTAAACTATGTGGTTATTCATTTTATTTGTTATCATTTTCTTACTTATGTATAATAATTATTACTTTGCTGATATTTCATATACATTTATACCAGCAGTCTCAAACTGATCTTTTTTGAAAAGCTACTTTAGACATCCTCAATTAGTTGGAGTGGCCACATTTAAAATTAATGCTTTACAGAAAAAAGGGAGTTTTTTTTATTTTTACTTGAGGTAAGTGTAAACAATTGATTGTTAACTATTTACATTTTAATTTCCTTAAAATTATATACCTTGATTCATGTTCGAAATTATAAAACTATTTATAAATGATAAAATTTTTTTCAATACAAAATTTTCACTTCAAACCTATTAAAAAAATTTTTAAATCATATTCAAATATATCATGAAAAATGATTGTAACTTTTTTCTGAATATCTTTCATATATTCTTGCAATTATAATAAATGTGATCTGGCCACAATAAAAGGCTATTGGGCTATGAGTTTGAGATTGCTGATTTATATCCAATACAAATAACAGTATTTCTTAACTGTATATTTCTTTATTAAAATGTTACTGAAAAGAAATAAAACTGGAATTGAGAGAAATATGAAAAACAAAATATTTTGATTACTTAATAAATAATAATAAACTGTAACAATAGTTTTGTATGTTTATAATTTTTTTTTATGTAATTAATGTTTTTAAGCATTACATTCTTAGTTATTTACTTATACCCCAAATTATATTTTCATTTAATTTTACACTTACATTAGAATTGGTGTTTTTAATTTTCTGTAATCTTTTTACATAAGATTTTATTGTTATAAACAGAATATTATTTTATAATGAAAGCTTGTTAAATTTTGATTTGCAAAGCAAATTGTTGGAATTAAAATTAATAATACTTGATAGAATAATACTTTAATATAATAATTAACATAACCTAAATTATCTAGGAGTTAATCATCATTATTTGTTTGCTTTTTATATATTATTTTGAGTTTTCATTTAATATAAAATTATAATTCTTTCTGATGTTTCACCCCTTCAAAGCCAAGTGACTGTTCTTAGACTGCTCCTCGTCCGTTTTTCCAACCGAAAATTAACGAATTTGTGAATTGACATCATAAAAGGGGACGGACATTTGTTAGTAAGATTGGTCTATGCTTACAATTCGCATTAATCGAATATTTGCTCGCACAAACTGAAAAACGGTATCAATTTTATAAGTCGCATTATTCGAACTTGCACTAATCGAGGCTTACCTGTAGTTACTTATTTTGAGAAAATTGTGCGCTAAAGATATATTTGTATTGTTCAACTGCTTTTAATTGTGAATGTTTGTCTTCAAACATGATATATTTGAAATCAAAATATCCAAACAAACTGCTACAGATGTGCATTTATATAGATAACTGCTTAAGAGCAGGTAATTTCAATTATATTCTCGATTACAATAAATTAGCAGAATTACAGGGTCAAATTTCGCATTAAATTTATGCATTTAATAACAATTATTTGTAATTTAATTTAATTTGATTTTGTGTTATTTTATGTACTGTACGTACTTTTGATTTTTTCGTTATTACATGTACGTATAATCTTTATTTTGTATAAATATACAGTGACTCTCATGGTTATTCGTACGAATAGTGAAATCTTTATTTATCCTTAATTAAAAATATATAAAAATAATTCATCGTGTTTATTTTATTATTAATATTTTATTTATCCTGTCAAAAGGAAATTTAGAAAAAATTAGCTTAAAAAATGGCATAAATTAATTTATAAAAAATATTTAAAGGAAACATCGCAGCATTTTAGCTCTCATAGTTATTCGTACAGTGATGTTATTTGTAACTAATTAATACAGCTAGTATTTTGTTGGATATCCGTTCTGCTGAATAATGCTCTTAAGTCTCTTTGGCATTGATTGTACCAACTTTTCACAATATTCGACTGAAATTTTATTCCATTCATCTACTAATATTCGTTTCAGTTCATTTTTAAAAGTAATATTATGTTTTCTGATACCACTTTCCAAATATTGCCAGAGATTTTCAATAGGATTGATATCCCGGTGATTGGGGAGGTGTATCCAATACCTTTGGACAATTATAAAGCAGCCACTCTCGACGATGTATGATTTGTATTTAGGATCGTTATCCTGGTAAAACAAAAATTGATCTAAAATTCCCATTTTTTCCGCACTTTGTTTCAAATTTTGCATCAAAATGGTAAGATAGCCATGCTTATCCATCGTAGTTTCTATAAAATGCAGATTTCCGACAGCATGCGCAGACATAGCACCCCATACCATTACTGAGCCTCCTCCATACTTTAATGTAGGACAGAGATTTTCTTTAGCCAATTCCTGATTAACATTTGACTTTTTGAAAAATGTAATTTTTGTTGACGAAAGCAAATTTAATATTTTTGGATCCGATGGAAGAATTATGGTTTGGAGAAAACCAAATCAGGAATTGTCTAAAGAAAATCTCTGTCCTACATTAAAGTATGGAGGAGGCTCAGTAATGGTATGGGGTGCTATGTCTGCGCATGCTGTCGGAAATCTGCATTTTATAGAAACTACGATGGATAAGCATGGCTATCTTACCATTTTGATGCAAAATTTGAAACAAAGTGCGGAAAAAATGGGAATTTTAGATCAATTTTTGTTTTACCAGGATAACGATCCTAAATACAAATCATACATCGTCGAGAGTGGCTGCTTTATAATTGTCCAAAGGTATTGGATACACCTCCCCAATCACCGGGATATCAATCCTATTGAAAATCTCTGGCAATATTTGGAAAGTGGTATCAGAAAACATAATATTACTTTTAAAAATGAACTGAAACGAATATTAGTAGATGAATGGAATAAAATTTCAGTCGAATATTGTGAAAAGTTGGTACAATCAATGCCAAAGAGACTTAAGAGCATTATTCAGCAGAACGGATATCCAACAAAATACTAGCTGTATTAATTAGTTACAAATAACATCACTGTACGAATAACTATGAGAGCTAAAATGCTGCGATGTTTCCTTTAAATATTTTTTATAAATTAATTTATGCCATTTTTTAAGCTAATTTTTTCTAAATTTCCTTTTGACAGGATAAATAAATTATTAATAATAAAATAAACACGATGAATTACTTTTATATATTTTTAATTACGGATAAATAAAGATTTCACTATTCGTACGAATAACCATGAGAGTCACTGTATATATTTCAAGACAATTATTTTTTGCTTATTTATTACAACATTGTTAATTTTCTTATCGAAAATCAAATTAATAATTTGAATTTTTTTTTCAAAAATTAAACTGTTCCCTCGATGGTTTTTAAAAATTTTTATTGCGCCCTTATTAATAAAAAAGGTTGCCGGCCCCCTGATGTAAAACAGCAGATTGTGTTATTTTACATTTTAATGTTCCAATTATATAATTATTTTGTTTCGTGTATTATTTTAAATAATTGTCGGCCAGATAATTTATTCATTAAAGATAAGAAAATACTTCTAGAAAATGTTTCTAACACTTTCATTTGCATACTTGTCAAAACCAAAATGTACTACATTATTATTGAATCACAAATACCAATAGCAGATTATACAGCCGCTTTTTCAACAAATTGTAATGAAAATATAATTTAGAAAAAGTAAATGGGTTGAGTTAAAAAATATCCAACATGTCTTGCATAAAGTTTAAATTACATAGAAAATTTATCGTCTGATAATTACTGTAGATTAGAGATAATCTAAAGTACAGTATATCTTTTGAGAAATTATCATCAGTAATTATATTCATACAACTGAAACAAGTTTTAAGCTTTAATCAAGTATTTATACCAATAATTGCCAGCAATATGTTAAAAATGTTTTAATTAATACTACAAAAAGCATTTACAAAGCAAAAATTAAAATTTTAAACTTTCAAAATTTTATTATAAAAAATGACTAAACACAAATAATTCAATACATTCATTAATGTAAAATATATTTAAATATCTCTTTAAATATTAAACAGCTATTTGGTAATACAGTACAATATGGTTGCCATAATACTGATAAAACATTTATTATTCCCATTTATCACTTCAAAATTTACTAGAATTTTATAATGGATAAAAGTTTCAAATATAAAATTTACAAAAGTAAACAAATTCAAAAAGTGAACACATTAAACGTGTAAAGATTATTTGGAAAATTCTTCCAAATTTTATTATTCCCTATAAATTTGATAAATATTAAAACACATTTTAAAATTTATTCAAAATGTAATTGTAATTATAATTTGTCATATAAAAATAAAATAAAAAATTAATTTAATTATAATTTGTCATATAAAAATTACAGATGGAGAAAAATAAAAAATTATTAAACATTTAATATGAGTATATACCACTTTTAAAGTTGGAAGCAGAAGTGATCTAGATAACAACTAGAATACATTGTTACATTGCACTAAATCTCATTCTGTTTTTGGATTTTCATAATATTTAACTGGATTTATTTCTTCTGTGCTACATGAGATTACTTCTTCAAATTTATAGTTTTGCAAATCTACAAATTGAGTAGTCCATTTATGATTTGCGGCTGATTCAAGTGTACAACGTTCACAAGGATCTGGTTTTAGAAGCCATGTTATTAATGACATTAAATCTTGAGAGACTTGGAATGGTGGTTGCAACACAGCAGCCATGGTTTCATCTACATCGAGGAACGGATTTTCTCCAAATATTAGTGTGTACAATGTCACACCTAATGCCCACATTTCTAATTCTGGGCCAGCATATTTATTTCCTTGTAAGACTTCAGGACTACAGTATTCCATTGTTCCACAAAATGTTGAAAAATAATGCCCTTCTTGCATGAAGGCAGCTGAGCCAAAATCAATAAGTTTAATGTGAAAATGATGATCCATTATGATATTTTCATCTTTTATGTCACGATGAAGAATATTAAGACTATGTAGATAAACAAGAGCAGATGTAACTTGTCTGAATATATAACTGGCTAATGGTTCATCAAGATTAGGGCTACGATCCACAAATTCAAAAAGATCCATACCTGATCCATGTTTTTCCATGACCATTTGAAAATAATCTTCATTTTCAAATATATCAATGACTTGAACAATATTTGGATGCTTTAAGGTTGTTAATAAGCTAATCTCTAAAGGGACATCTTTCTCTAAGGCAGTATTATATGCCCAACATTCTGGATAAACTTTAGATTTCTGAATAAATTTTGTAACTACCAATAATTTATCTGTATTTCGATAAGCCATTTTCACACATCCAAAAGCTCCTTTGCCAATTTGTTGTAACACAGTATAGTTTTGAAAATAACATCCAGCTGTGTAAACTGAATCATTTACTTCAACTCCAGAAAAATCTGCATTATATGAATGACTGATTTTATCTGTTATTGATAATCCTACAATTGATTTAGATTGTTCCATGGTAAATCCACTTGTACTGCTGATACTTGAATCTAATAGATTGCAAAAATGACCGTCACTTGTGTCTTGATCTCTAGATACCCATAAACAATAAACTATTTGTCCATCATCTAATTCTATGCGACGTATTTGATAACTAATTGCTAATTTACAACCATCTCTATGCTTGCCTAAACCAAAATAATTTCCTTCTGGAAAACTATGCAATGATTCATTGCTTATGTATTTATTTTCTATTAAAGTCAGTTTATCAAATATTGATTCTCTTGGTGTTGATGTGACTGCCATTGAAATATTACTACAGTCTTTCAATGTAGGCTCTGATCGAGATCTATTTGGATTTTCTTCCTTCTTTGAACATAGTTCTTCACTTCTATGATGATTAAAATTATCTTGAAAAGAATTCTGTGCATAGTTAATACCATCAGCAATGGATTCACAATATATAGACTTTGGATTGATTTCCAATCGAGTTATTGATGTACTGGCAATATTATCATTTTCATCATTTTCTATATATGACTGTAATGGACATTGTCCATCATTATATTTTATTCTAATTTCTGGACTATTCTCAACTTTATGCTCCCACAAATGCATTTTACTCTGCATTAATTCAGCATTTTCAGAGTGAAAGGAACAAGTGGAATAATTATGACAAGGTGAACAGGAACTATTAAGAGTGAGACAATGAAATGCATCTACCGAACTTTCAATTGCCAATTCCACTTGTTTACCAATTGGATTCATAGGTCTTGATTCCATGTTTAAAGAATCTGCTGTTATTCTCCCTTCAGAAATACAATTAATTCGAGAATCATCATCTTCATTATCATCATCATCATCATCAAGTGGAGGAAGAGGAATTGAATCAGTATCTAAAAATTCTAAATCATCATAAAAGCTAGGAATTAATACTGTGATATTTTTTCCAATTAATTCATCTTGTGAAAATCCAAACAACATTTGTGAAAAATTGGTATTACAACTATGTATTGTTCCATTTGGAAGAATAGTTATCATACCACTTATGTTTGCAAATACCCAAATAATTCCATTATAAATTACATTTGCTACTGTTTTATCATCTGAAATATCATTAGTATTACTACATTCATTTTTAAACATTACAGTCAATGGAAAATATACACCATTACGTGTACGACCAGAAGCCTCTATTTTCTTTGTAGTGCTTAATGTTTTCTCATGAGAAATAAATAATGGAAGAGTTAAAGATGGAATGAGTTGTATAATACTGAGTTCTTTCAATTCTTCTGGGCTTGTATAAGCAAACAAAGTAGACATTGTTGAATCACATGTAAGTATCTTCCCATCTGAAGAAACTGAGAATTTGGCAACTGTTCGTTCAACTGGCTCCATAACAACTAAACAACGAAGTTCTTCTTTAGATGATAGTTTTTTCATCCAAACTGAAACAGGCATAGTTTCTTCATAAGAATTAATCAATTCCATCACTTTTCCCGAGATAATAACAACTTCTCCAGTTGATTCTAATTGAGTCTCTTTGGCCATATAGTATCCATTTCCAAATGTTAAATAATTGCATAATCTCTTTCCAATTAATTTAAATTCGCTCAGTCCAAGTAGTTGACAAGCAGTTTTATTTGCCACCAATATTTCTGTTGTCCTGTTATTGATGGTCAAAACTGCTTTATTTGGATTCTGGATACACGCAGCAAAAGATATATTTGGTTGAGTTCCAACATAATTATAAAATACCCAACTGCTACTAAGAGAGCGAAGGTGATCATTGGAATGAGGAAAACTTCCTTTCTTTTGCGTGTATGAATAACAAAAGGAATACAAACTATCACCTTTAAATTTTTCTAATGGACTTATATCATCTGGATCTGCAGTTTTGCTAGAGGAATGTATGGGTTTAAAAGTTTCTTTGGTTTCAGTATCGCTGATCACTCCAATCTGACGTTTAGTTCTAATCCTATCTAGGGGAGAGGGATAAAGATTTGATCCATAAGGATCTTTACTTTTTATTCCATTTTTCCAGAAAAATTGTCCTATTTTTGGAGAACTATAATCTGATGAATTGCTCATAGAATTATTTTTTGGCTGAGGAATAATATTTTGGTATGCGGTGGATGTTGAAGATATCATCTTTTCCTCCATTGTTCAATTTAAAATCGGATATATGGATTAAATATCAGACGAATCACATTTTAAACAAAGAAAAACACGAAAACTCAACTGCCACAATCACAACTGGAAGTTCGAATGATATAGTAGCGACATCTGTCAGTTTGTTATTTTTATTATAGTTGTTGTATTCTAGTGGTAATATGGAAAATAATAGCTACTGTATTATTATAAAAAAATTTAACAAAAACAAACAAAGAGAAATCAATAACAAAAAGTTTATTTATAAATATATAAAAAAATTATTTCATTATATACAGTACTGTATTTAAACAGTACAGTATACAATTTAATATGAGTTTTAGGGTCAAAAAGCTTAAGTATGGCGACTTCCCCGATCCACTATATAACAAAAAATAAGTAGTATTTATTTATTTTAATATATTCTATACTATCTTTTGAATGACCTTAATACGAATCAGATGTTACTAGTGATTAAAGAAAGAATCAAAGTCTATCGAACTTAGATTAAGAAGTCAAAACTGACAGTATTTAAATTATTAATAGAAAATAGTAACCGAAATATGAGTTTATGTTATCATGAAGGCATCCAGTTATGAAAAGGAAACCGTACATCTTCTTCAGTCTAATTCTTTATATCGTAAGTTTATTGATTTATTTTTTAAAAAATTGATTATTTATTATTTATCATTTATTTTGTTTTCAATGCAGAAAATTTTAAGATTTAAAGAAAGAAAAATTAAAGAAATAAATTCTGCATTTATTTTTTTAATATATAAAGAATAAATAGATCTAAACTAAAAATATCAAGGATAATTTTTAGTCATTCGCAAACATTTTAATAAAATACAAAAGATTGATTATTTAACATTAATGTCTTAAATAATTTAAATTAATATCATAAATTAATGTTATTAATCCGATAATTAAAATTAACATTCAATATAAATTCTTAATGAAAATTTTAAGTATTATATATAGTATTCGAAAGATATATTTTATCATATAATTTTAAGATCTTAATTTTATGTTAAATATAATTATTAGGCATAATTTTGATAAAAAATTTTATTAAATAGTTAAGTGGCTAAGTACTAAATAAAGAAAATTCCATTTAATAATGTAATTTGGCATAAATTCATTTAATATAATAAATAATTATGACAATCAAAGATGCTATGTTTTGTTTCATCTAATTAAAACACTTTCTAGTTTTATTATATAAACTAAATACATAAAATATATATCGATTGGATAATTAAATTAATTTTGAAAAGCCATATTATGAAAATCATATACTGTAACTATGACCCAACGATTCTAACTCGTTGCTATGACCTAAATTGTTTGTTATGATTAATTTAATGGCACCAACCAAATAATGCGTGTTTATGTTATTACATTTATTTATTTATGTTAGTATGTTGTAAGCGGCAATTTATTAATAAACTTATTAAATATAAAAAAAATGTTTTCTCATTATTGAAAAGTTTTTATGAATTTCAAGTTACTTTAATAAAGTTGAAAAATTTCTGTTATAGTACAGTATATTATTAACTGGAATAAATTAAAAATGTTTATTATTGTACTGTATAAACATTATGCAATAAAAATTCAATTAATCATCTATTAAAATATAAAACATGTTCAATATTTTTTAGAATGATAATTTAATGAAATCAAGATTTTCATTTATATAAAAATATTGATATAGTAAATATACTGTATATTTTATTCTTTTGGTGATTACCAATCTTAAACTATAAATAATCAGTTGGTCTATTTCTTAATATCGATCTTAATAATTATAGAACATTCTAATTTATAAAGTAAAATTTAATTTGTAAATTGAAATATGCGTATCGATATTTATTAAAATTACAAACTTCCTTTTTAAATAATAATTCTATAAAATTATTATTATTATCTTACACTTAGTTTAAATTTTTTTCAGTGGATCTTCTAACACAGTGCTTCTCAAAGTGTGGGTCGCGACCCTATATGGGGTTGTGTAACTAAATTTGGGGGTCGCAGAAATTTTAGCAAATGTTTTAATTCGTATTCCTAATTCATATATCTCTATACACAGGGTCGCGAAAATATTTGCTCGGGTAAAAGGGGTCGCCAAATGAAAATGTTTGAGAAGCGCTGTAGAATCTAACAGAATAAGTTTTTTAGTGATAATTATTATTAGATAAAATTCACAGATGTTTAGATAAAAATAATTCGTAATTAAATTCTTAATAAACTGCATATATATAAATATTCAAATGTTCTATTATTTATTGAAAAAGAAAACTAGAAATATGTTTATTTTCATTAGGAAATTATTGTAATATTTATAATTTTAATTTGATTATAATTTTCATTAACAATTGCATTTCTCGCAAAACAAACTGATTAACTCCATTTTCTCAATTTTAATACCAAAGCATGATTGTACTAATCATGTGTTCTGTTATGAAAATTGAGAAATTTCCAGAAAGTAGAATTAATCAATTCGGCTCCCGTCGGCCGAATTGGCCGCCTGGAAACGCTTCTGGAGGACTCGGGTTCGAATCTCGGATCCCACCCCTTGAAAATTTTTCCATTTGAAAGAATAGTTAACATAACATTTATGCCGGGCCCGACCCGTCGATTCCTATCCTCCACTATCCGATTGACTCCTCCGCAGCGGTGGGCAGCCTGTGGAAGGGCTTGTTTGGACCCGCCATATAGTATTCTACCAGAATGGAGTGTGGCATCATCTGTTGATAAAAAAAATCAGTTTGGTTTTTGAGAGAGAGAATTTTCTATGATATAATAATGAAATGAATCTGGTTCGTGTAAAAATCTTCAATTATCGTATTTACGATAAAACTTTGATAATTAAACATCATTTTCGGATCGAGAATAAATTCTAGTTAATTCGCAATTCCGATAATCCAACTTCATTTGTTTAACAATTGGATTCATAGCTTTGATTCTATGTTTAAAGAATCTACTGTTATTCTCCCTTCAGAAATACAATTAATTTGAGAATATCTTAATTATCATCATCAAGTGTAAGGAAGAGAAACTGAATCAGTATCTAAAATTCCAAATCATCATAAAAAATAAAAAAATCTATGAATTAATATTGTCATATTTTTTCAAATTAATTTATCTTGTAAAAATCCAAACAGTATTTGTGAAAAATCGGTATTGCAATTATGGTATTGTTCCATTTGAAAGAATAGTTATCATGTCATTTATGCTTGCAAATACCAAAATAACTCCATTATAAATTACATTTGTTATTGCTTTATCATCTGAAAAATCATTAGTATTACCACCATGGCTATATTATAATACATTCATGATTACCACATTCATTTTTAAACATTATAGTCAACGGAAGATACCTACTATTACGAATACGACCAGAAGTTTCTTTGCAGTGCTTAATGTCTTTTCATGAGAAAAAAATAATGGAAGAGTTAAAAATATTTGTATAATACTGAGTTTTTTCAGTACTTCTGAAATTATACAGAATAATTTTCCAAGGAAGGATAATTAGGAGTGTGTTGTATGTTTATTCGATTAAACATCGGCTGGATGGTAAAGCTGTGGCTTACCACCCTGAAGATCCTAGGCGGCCGGATAGCCGAGTGGTAACGCTATCGGCCTACCACGCAGGAGGACCCGGGTCTTATCCCGGATTTTTTCGGGGTACTGGGTCCGGCCGGTGATCCTAAGAATAAAACCCAGGCCCTCCAGAGGTACTCGTTTCCATGAGACCAATTCGGCCGAACATCGTACGTCGCCTCGCCGCTTAGTAAGGAAAGAAGGGTTAGATTAGTTTCAGTTAAACCACTGAATTTCTTATGAGAGAACATCACAAGCTGCCATATACCCATGATTGAATCTATTGGAAATTCAAAGGATAGTGTTAAACTGACCGAGCTAACATCCCTCCTGAAAATTGAAGATGCAGGACTTGAACTTGAATCCGATCCTCCAAGGTGGTAAGCGATTACTTTATTACGATAGTCAAAAGAAAGAAAGAAAAGACTGAGTTAAAGAGAAAAATTTTAGATCCAAATAAGAAAACTTTGTACCTGTATATATAATTCTTATATTAATTATTAACACATTATTTAATGTTTTGATATTATTTTTGATTTCCTCTTTCAATAAATAAAACAATAATGTTAAGAATTGTGGCATAAAAGCATAATGATTTTATTTCATAATTCTTCAATATGATGATCTTATTATAAAAATCTCTCTATAAAACCATACTATAAAGATATTAACTTAATTTTTTTGATAGTTTTCGCCATCGATGAGATGAGACAATTATATCAAATATTTGCAATCTTTCTTTCTTCACTAGTTATATAGAGGGTATAACTAACAAGTTTGTAAATTTTCATCCTGCCGCATTTAAACTCCAATTTTTAGTGGAAGGGAAGATCTAACGAAAGCCTCTCTATTAAGAATAAAATAGAAATAAAACATTCATAAATCAAATTATTTATAATGCTATGATATCAATATTGTTTGTACATTTTTTATTTTATTACTAAATATAGATTTAAAAAAATCACACTTATTAATTAATTATATTAATATCATTAATTATCTGAATCATATCAAATGGAAATTAAGTACAGTCTGTATACATAAATTTTTCTAAACTTTTTTTGGCATTTTTACGCCCCTTTCCAATCAGTGAGATTATTATGGGGCGGGACCAGTTTCAACCACGGGCTCACCCATATTTGTGGATGGGGACCGGATTGTGAAGGACAGGGATCGCCAGGCCGGGCCCGGAATTCCAAAAAAACTTTTCAGGAGATGCCGGATCCGGACGCGAACCCGGATTCTCCAGCGTGGCACGCCACATGTTACCTACTACTTAAATCACTTATGTGATTTTTTCCCATAGAAAAATCGTCACATCATCACCAATGATCTATAAATTATGATCATCACACACTACAATCGTCAATCATCACACGTGCTACACCATGATTTACACCACGCTTAATATTGATTTCTGATGCTGTTGTAAAGTATAGTTTGGCAGTATTTTTTTGCATATTGTACGCCCCTTTTCAATCAGGGAGATTACTAAGGGAGCGGGGCCAGTTCCAACCACGGGCTATACCCACACCCGTGAAGGAGGGCCGAATGGTGAAGACGGGGATCACTGGGTCAGGCCCCAGTACCCCAAAAAATTCCGGGACCAGACCCGGGTCCTCCTGCGTGGCATGCCGACAGTGTTACCACTCGGCCATCCGGTCGCAGTTTGGCAGTGTTAGTAGAGAGTGAACTAATAATTTTTTATATGATATGATTAACAAATAGGATATTTGCGACACTTTAAACAAGAAAAATATTATTTTGAATTAATAGGAATTGTTTTTTGTTTTCTAAACGAAATAGATTTTTTTTTTATTAAAAATATAAAATTTGTTTGTTTCATAAACTTTGTATATAAATTTATAATTTGTACACAGTATTTTCTTCATATATTAATGAACGTGTTGTTATCTAATTTATTTTTTAAGTAGTTTCTTTTTAAATTAATGAAAACCTTAGCTTTTCATCGACCCGTGTTCGCCGCACACTGTATCCTTGATTGTTATGTCACTGCACAATAGAATTAGTAGGTATTAATTACCTATTGAAATGAGGATAATTCGTAAAATTCAAAGTCATAATGGAAACCGTTTAGAAGAAAATCTAATTTATTCAGAAATAAAACAATTTTTTCAATAATCATATAAACAAAACCAGGGAATCAAATATCCGTAGTCCGTCATCGGAGGAAACTCTCCAGCTATACCCTCCATATTAATATTATGAAGAAGAAGAAGAAGAATATCCGTAGTCTTCGCTGTAACTTAATTCTCAGCTTCTCTTATTACGTGATATTTTCACATATTAATCAGTCTTTCTATTCTAGTCATTCTATTTTTAAATGCTTATAATGTAATAAATAATTAAATTTTTAAATCTGTTAACCGATTGATTTAGTTTTGCTAAAATGTTTATTTAATTTAATATTAATTTAACTGATAATAAAGATTATTCATTAACTTTCTTGTTTTTAAAATATTGATGAATCTCGTAAATAATCTTTCTTTCTTGATGATGAAATGATTTTCCAAATCCTAAATTCCAATTACTCTCCATCATAAACCAAACCAAGAAAACGAAACTTATTGTAGCATTCCCGTCACTGACAATACTGTTTGATAAGTATTCATTTTTCATTAGTTGAAAATGAAATGAAAACTCTACATTTTCAACCAATGAAAACGTAGAGTTTCTCTACTTTTTGAAAACCATGTTAAAAACGAAAAGTATACAGCTGGTATACAGACTATATCCATGGTATACAATCATACAGTACAGTAATTGCAAACATGTTTTTTTTTTTAATTATTTTTGCAAGATTTTTCAATTTATTTTTAATTAGTTATTCAAAAATAAATTTTTAAAATCCAATACGATAAAAAAGCTTTTTAATTAAGAAAATTTCCATATACAGTATCAAAATTGATAGAGGGCGTTATTATCATTCAATGCCGAGTAAGCGCATTTGAAAGTTTTATTTCGAAAATGTCTTCTGAAAGATATAGTTTTTCCTTGACTACATTCAGGTATAATACAATAATATATAATTATATTTCAAATACTTAATTTAAATATAACAACTCATAATTTTGCATTTATTTTAAAGCAAAGAGAAAGAAATGCTGAATCATTCATATGTTTATGTATTGAAAATGGAATAATGATGATTTGATTATTAGTATTTTAATTACAAATGATATATGCAGATTTTTAAATTTGTTTCTCTGCAGTTCTATAATAAAAAGGAT
The DNA here is from genome assembly GCA_000484575.1 of Olivierus martensii. NCBI lineage: Eukaryota > Metazoa > Arthropoda > Arachnida > Scorpiones > Buthidae > Olivierus > Olivierus martensii. The sequence continues at coordinate 21,351 of AYEL01073470.1, read as the reverse complement.
AAGATTTTGGTACTATGCAAATTTTTTAGTGTAATGCTTTGTATTTAATATATATTTGTTATATTTTTTTATAATTATATTAAAATTTAGCTTTTTGCGAATTAAAATTAAGAAGATAAGATACTAGAATACCTATCCCAAACCTCTAAATAGGGTGAATGATGATATTATGACTGAAAAGATAATCTTGTGTAGGAATTATTAATGCAGATTATTCATCCTATTTAGTTTCTTCATAAGAATTAAAATAATTAAACACACAGTACAATATCAACCTTTTTTATCTCATGGCACACTTGAACCTATAATTAAACTTTTATAATACACTTAAATTATGATGATTAAAAAAAGCTTGCTTATGCATATATATATTTTTTATTATATCATATACGTTTACCGTTTAGTATATCATATAGACTAGGTGCAAAACATAAACAAAACATTGACATCCGGGTATTCCTTTACTGGAATGTGGTGCCAACAGACTTCCTGTTTAAAACGAGTGTAGCTGTTTCTGTACTTTTGAATCTATCACACGAATATATTTGAATATGAATAGTGCATATTTTAATAGTTTGAACATCAAAGATCAGCAAAGGTATAAAGCAGGAATATCTAAATTATTGCCCACGGGCCAGATGTGGCCCGCGATATGATTTTATCAGGCCCGCCAATTGGACTATTTATCTCCATCTTTTGGACAACGCATCTTTGTGAACAAACTTTTTCCCAAATGAAATATATCGAGTCAAAATACAGAGCAAATTTATCTGATAAGAATTTGAAATCACTACTGGTAATTAACACTTCAAACTTGAACCTGAGTTTAATAAGATTTTAAAAACACACAGTTACAGCAGTCACATTAATGATTTTATTATAATTTGTGATGAGAATATGCTGATAGTGTTTGTTGTCATTAATACACAATGATTTAATTTCACATACTCTGTAATCAGTTTTTATCTACTTTCAATAAAATTCATATATCTACTTCTAGTTTTTTTTTTTTTTGCTACTGCTTGCTGAACAGTGCTGAAGTACCCAATGTGGCCCTCAAGATGAAAAGTTTGGATACTCGTGATATAATGAAAAGTTGACAGTTTGTGGAGAAGATTATCCTGATCCATATGATGAACGAAATCATTCATTATTTTCAAGTGAAATGAAAGATTGGCCTAAATGTCAATGGCCAGATATTTACCATTATATCATAGAAATTCCTGGATCATTCACAGGAGAATCATTGAAAGCTTACAAAAGTTTAGATGCATACAATTATTTTATTAATGGAAAAGTTTGAAATGTTAAAATTTTCTCACAATCTAAAAAGAAGTGAATTTATACTTTTAGGAGAAGTAATACCGGGACAATAAGTAAAAACTGTCAAGAAATATTTACTCTGGGTTATTATACGAGATTCTGGAGAAATTTTGCGTAGTCACTGTACTTATATGGCTGGATAATTTTTCAATTATTAATACATTCAATCCTTGATTTTTAAAGTTGTTTCGGACAAGTTTTACTTATGTGTTGCTAGTTGTTCATGCATAGAATAAATATTTATCAGATTGAGTACAAATATCTTGAAATATTCTGAAATATTAATGTTGCTAACTTTCACTATTATAGTATACAGTATTTCAATCTCAATTAGTTAATAGCTTTCAAAGTAAAATTTTGCTTTCCCTTCACTATACTTCATTTATCACTTTTTAGACTTAGGGAAGTCTCTAATCACATTGGTGCAGTTTTATTATGATTTTCTTCTACTGGAAATCAGTAGAATTTAATTTCAGAAAGAAGACTAGTCTCAGATTTCATATTGCAACCTTATGCTGAACATGTTTGCGGCATATTTAAAATTTTATAGACTATTTACTTCATGAAATTGACACTATGTATACAACATAAGCAAGCCAGATGTATCATAGCACCACATTCTAGAGCGCATGCTCAACCAGATTTCGTTGGAAACTTGTCTATAAGCAATTTAAAGAGATTTTAAATTTGATATTTATACTTATAGTGCTTTAGACTTCTTTTGAAAATAATTTAATTAATGATCTTTAAAAATTTTCATGGCACATCTAAGATCCTCTCACCTTATATTAAGTAGCTGGTTTGCTGTGGTACACCAGTATACCACAGCAAACCAGTTGAAAATCACTGATATGGAAGAAAAAATTTAATGTAAAATTGTCCATCATTCACCCAATTTGGGGACAAGGAATAGATGTTCAAGACTATTACCAAATTACAGATGTTTTTCATTAGTGAATTCAAAAGATTTGGTTTATTTTTCTTATTCCAAATAATTATTTATACAGTAGATATCATTTAATATGATTACTTCAAAAGACGGATGATAACTGCCTGATAACATTGAATGATGAAACAAAAATGTATTGAGGAAAATAATTGGCACTGCAATAATTGTATGTTGTTTGCAAACTCTAAAGCAGGGGTTCTCAAAGTGCAGCCCACAAACCTAGAAATGCAGCCTGCAATGTCATATCATCTGCAATCTTGAATTTATAGAGATAATTTACATTTTTACAAAAAATTAAATTAAAAATTGTTCAGTTAAAAAAAATACATGTATAAGTGCTTCCAAATGGGTTTCAAGAATGCTGAATCCACTAACTCTCCACATTATACTGTGACACTTTTGTTAAGCATAGATGTTTGATGTAACAAGAATGAATTTCCTGGGCCTTATCTGTCATGATTAAGTAATTCAAAAAAGATTGTTTTGTATCTGTAATTTGCACAAGTTTTTTGCAAAACATTGGTTCAAATCATAGGGAAGTAATTTATTCACCATTTGAATGTTGAATGGATTAAGTGTAAATTTTTATATAAGATATGCCAAACAATTCCATTCAATATGCTTAGACTATTGAATGATGATAAACAGAATGTTAGGATTCCACTCAATGCAACTCCCATTATTTTCAGTTCTTCATTATCTATGATTCTAACAAGGAGAGGACTCGAGGGCCGGAAAACGGAATGAAACAAAATTTATTTCTGTAAGAGTTCTTGACTAGTACTAAAACACAGTAAAAGGTTAGAGGCCAATGGCTAGCCATTATGGAGAAAAATGACCTCAAAGTACTAAAACACAGTAAAAGGCTAGAGGCCAATGGCTAGCCATTATGGAGAAAAATGACCTCAAAGAAAGACGCGACGAAAGTATACCAGTTCGTTATACTAATTAACGAGTTGGCGTGGCAGCATGGTTAAGCGGCAAACTCCCACTATCTACTTATTTCCGGCATTGATTTCTTCTTCCCGTTGGTAAACTGGGATTACCTATGATTTGAATAAAACAAGGTTGACTGTGAGAACCCTACTGTAGATCATATTAAAGTAGTTTATAAATGCAAGCATTGTGTTTTACTGTTAGCTGTTGGTATGAGTTAGCATAGATATAATATTGCAACCATCATTCAAGCAAAATGGCAGACAAACAGAAAAATATATTTAATTAATGCTGTTTTTAACCTTTTCAATTGATATTTCTGCTAATACGAATAAACAAAAACAAAAAAAAATGTAACTAGCGGGAATAGAACCCAGGACGACCGCATGGAAGTTTGCCGCTTAACCACGCTGCCACGACAACTCGTTGTTAATTAGTATAACGAACTGGTATACTTTCGTCGCGTCTTTCTTCGAGGTCATTTTTCTCCATAATGGCTAGCCATTGGCCTCTAACCTTTTACTGTGTTTTAGTACTAGTCAAGAACTCTTACAGAAATAACTTTCGTTTCATTCCGTTTTCCGGCCCTCAAGTCCTCTCCTTGTAAGATAAACGTGGGAAGCTTCTTTTCAATAGCAGATATATTGTCTTGAATTCCTTAACTCAATTCGATGTAGATTGTTGTCAGAATTTACTACTGATATCAAAATATTAAGTAGCTGAATCATTATTTTTGAAAATTGTTTCTATAGCAGATGCCTAATATAATTTTGATTTTTAATATGTTGCATGCCAAAAGAGTTAAAATATGATGGTATTAACAAGCTGGCTAATTAAGTAATTAAGCCTAATATGAAAAAATTCAAATCATCATATCTTGTTTAATTTTCATTGAAATCTTTTGAAATTTTACAATTTATGATATTTTTTTCCTTTCTAATACTTAAAAACTTTTTGAATTTTAATTTTTTCAAAAGTTTTCATTTTGTATATAAGATTGCCAAAAACATTTTTTATATGAAAATTTAGTCATTCAATGAAATAATTGCTATTTTTGGATAACAGCTGGTCTTCTGAATAAAACAACCTATGAATGAAGAAAATTGAATCATATTTAAAAAAAAAATCAATAAATATGCAAATTTTGATTAATGAATATTATGTCATGTAATTAGTTCAAAATTTACATAAATTTATTGAAATATCATTATTAATAATTTATATTGAATATTCAAGTTAATGCAAGGTTGAATATTCAAAATAATTTGAATATTCAATCTTGCTATTGAATATTCAAATTAATTTGCTTTTCTTCTTTTTCAAATCAATGCATGTATTATAACAAATGATAAACACTTCAAGCATTTATTTTAATTTTAATTATTTAATTTATTTATTACAGCTATCCCCACTTTACAAAAGTTTTCTTAGCACCATTTCACTTTTACACAATAACTATATTGGTACTTATTTTTTGCTAACCAAAAGAAATCTGAAGATTTTTTTGCTTTTATATCAACCAGATGGCCATATGGTAATGATGTAACTTATTGTCCTGAAGGATCTAGATTCAATTCCACATCTCACACCTCCAGTTTCTCAAGAAAGGTTCAGTTCTGAGCTATTGAACCCCATCCTTCAATCTTCTGATTGACCCCCATTATCGATTTTGACCACCCTGTGATGGTCTCTAAAAATTGCTGCAAGCCTGCTAGATGCAGTGCATCTTGTGCAATATGACAGCTTGACTGAAAACATAAGTGGCATCACAAGTGAAATTATAGTGTACATAAATTATTTCTACTTTATATAGGTTATGTATTTATCATATCATACCTGTTTTTACTATATATTAGTGTTATTTGGTATAGTTTAGTAGATTATTTTTTAGATCTGATATACTCAAAATTTTTTCCGATATAAATTAGTGATGATTACTTCTTTACATTATTTTAGCTTATGAAAGATTTCATAGAAACACTAACTTTTGTAAAGCAGAGGATATCTGTACTTTAATATGCTAATGTAAATAAATTAATATTTTATAATCAAATTATTGCATGTTTTAAATGTTAAGTTTCATACCATGAGTTATAACATAATAGAAAAATGAAAGTGATATCATATTTAAAAAAGTCCAGTTTTCTTGAAAATGGAGCCATTAATGTAATATTTCTCTGTATACTTTAGATTTATAATTTTTTCCTGAATATATTGTTTGATATTGCTATGAGCCATGATCATGGAATTGAATACAAACTGGAAAGCACGGTCAATGTCAGAAAAACAAGGACTTGCTACTGGTAGGCTGGCAATGTTTAGGTTGGCTATTTTTGCAAAGGTACATTCAATTCTATATTTAATTGACTTAGTCTTGATGAGATACATCTGGCCAGCAAAACAAAGTCAATTAACTATAGAGTTGAATGCACATTTGCGAAAATAGCCAACCTAAACATTGTCAGCCTACCAATCAACGACCTTGTTTTTCTAACATTGAGCATTTCCAACATAAATGATCGAGCAGTCAATCCAATCTATTATAAAATGAGCTTGGTCATGATACATCCTATAAGTTCATTCATAATCAGTTTGATCTCCTGTTATAATTAGCAATAAATGAATTAGAAGAATTTTTGTAAGAAAAAAGAATTCTGATAATTAATATTAAAAATTTTCAGTCCTTCAGGAAAATTAGTACAAATTGAATATGCCTTAGCAGCTGTGGCAGCAGGAGCACCATCTGTAGGAATTAAAGGTAATTCTTGGTTATGGTACAGAGAGAAATTAACTATGATTGAACTGATTTTCATAAATACTTGTATCTTTATTTAATTTTTTATATAGCTGCTAATGGAGTAGTGCTAGCTACTGAAAAGAAACATAAGTCTGTTTTATATGAAGAACACAGCATATATAAGATTGAAATGGTAACTAACCATATTGGAATGGTTTACAGTGGAATGGGACCTGATTACAGAGTATTAGTCACACAAGCTAGAAAAATTGCTCAGCAGTATCTGATGCAATATGAAGAACCTATACCTACAGCTCAGTTAGTTCAAAAAGTTGCTTATATTATGCAAGAGTATACACAATCAGGGTAAGAAAACATTCACTTTTGTATTTTTTGCTATGTATATTCATTCTATAATTGTATAAATAAAAATATTTTTAAGTAGATAAAATTCTTTTCAACAAATACTCTATCATTAATACAAAACACCCAACAAATTAATTTTTCTGAACTCTTAAAGTATTATAACATTAAGGTTGTCATCTTATTCATATATTTTAAGGCAATGACAGAAGCTTAACTGGTTGAGCCTGAATGAAGTTCATATCTTTAGTTAACAAAGAATTTATTATCTACAGTTAATTGTCAATAGTAAAGTTATCAATAGTGTCATTAACTTTTGTTATGATAATGTCATAACTATTGTTGCAATATTGCTCTAGAATTATAAATATTGCATTGCATACTAAATTATAGAAATAATTTTAAAAATATTGTGTCAAAATTTATATAAAACATGATTTGGGTAAGTTGGGTCCTATATTATGAATTATAGATTTTAATTAAAATGATATTTTAATGCCCTTTTTTTTGCATTATGGAACTGGGTAATATCTAAAATGTATATTAAGATGATACAGTAACTATAGTCTATACACTAAAGGTCGGTTTCACCAACATCGTATAACACTACTGTCAGTGTAACAACAGAACGTTCTACCACAACTTTTGTTAGCAATGTTTACTGACAGCGAAGAGCTGACACTACAATTGTTATTCATGTTCCTGGAAAAAAACATGTCACTAATTCATGAACACAAAAAAATTCATGTTCCTGAGTAAAATGCCTATTGGTCAAATTAAAGCATGTGGTAAGAAATGACGCTATAGCAACACATGACAAGACAAGATGGCTAATGTTGAAAGTAAACGACATTGTCAGTCTGATAATTAAAAATAATTTTAGATGGTGTAATTTCGGAGATATATGGTTTGTTACTGAAGGTGAGGTTGCTATATTTATTATAAATATCTTCCCGAATATTTGTTAAAAAAGGAAAATATACAATTCGTTAGTAAAGATTTCTCTAGCGGGTCCTCCAGAGTGGAAAGCCGAAGCGTTTCCACGCGGCCAATCCGGCCGACACTTCGCTGGACTTTTATAACGACCCAATGTGCCGATTGTTTAAACGGAATTTCTGTCGTCTACGTTTTACAGCAACAACCGCGTCTAGACGGCGTTCAGATAAATCGCGGACTTAATATAAAAGCATTGCAAAGACGTTGACTATGCCACCTCCTGTGGGTAAGGGATTAGAATATGCCCACCGTCTGACCCCGCGTGGAGTAAAAAGCTCCTAAAGGGGTCACCTTGTACTATTCGGTTATGTCGCGTCCGTCACTGGAGTCTCACTCGCGGGTCCCTATACGGAACCGGGACTGCTGGTCCAAATCCATCACTAGGGTCTGCGATGGGACCTCATACTGACACCGGACCGCCTGGCTGCCACGCCCGCCTCCATGCATATACTCGTCCCAACCTCGTTATCGGAGAAAAAGCCTTGGCTAGAACTTCCATATTATTCGCGTGAAAAAAAGACTATGCCGAGTCTAACAGAACGGTAGCTAATCATCGGATGTTGGCGGCCGGATAGTCGAGTGGTAACGCGTACGCGGACCCAGGTTTGCGTCCTGGGTGCGGCATCTTCTGAAAAGTTTTTTCGGAGTGCTGGGCCCGGCCTGGAGATCCCCGTCCTTCACCATCCGGCCCCCCTCCACGGGTATGGATACAGCCCGTGATTGAAACTGATCCCGCCCCTTAGTTATCTTCCTGATTGGAAAGGGGCGTAAAAATGCAAAAAAATCCTAGACTGTTACTATAATTCCTACTCGCCCCCGTCATTTGAAAAATTTTCAGCCAATCACTATCTCGGATTCTATCGGTAAATTACATCAGCAAAATGTCGGAAGTTCGAAGTGAATTGAGAATGATTGGTGGAACAGAATTTCCCTAACACCACTCAGTGATACCATTGTTAAAGTAACAACGCAATGGTGGAACCGGGCCTAAGAGTTTACCTCTTTTTGTTTTCAAAAGTGAGTACTTATTGAATTGTCTTGTCAGCAACAAACAAGCTATAATAAACTCCATTTTCTGTTTATGATGCCATTGATTTTGAGTCAGACTAATTCAACTATAAGATACTAGGAATTAGAGAGATGGTGTAAACACAATAAGCACTATGAACAAGCTACTACTGCTTAAATGTATAAAAATATTGTGATAGTAGAAACTGTATTATAAGAAATTACTAGTGTCAAGTAACAGATTTTTGATTCCCCCTAGTTTCTATGATTGTGGAAAAATTTGTTATATATCTGGTAAGATTATTAAATAAAAATTTTTTTCTAAATGGTTTCCATGATGGCTTTGAATTTTATGAATTATCCTCATTTTAATAGGTAATTAACATTTACTAATTCTGCTGTAAATACTGACTGGCTGTTCTATTTTATTCAGGCTTTGTTACTTGCCAGTAAGCATAATTACAATAGAATAGCTAAGTGATATTTCCATCTTCATTGTTATTGAGTTAGATTTATATGACTAATTTTCTAGGGTTAACTCAATATATTCACACTCTAGAATGTCTATGAGGAGCAACTGCTGAGATATATGAAAAGATGCTAGAAAAAATATAAAGTTTAAAATCCCCACTCTGTTTGCCAGTAGAATTAAATCAAATGTATGTATGTTATTATTTACAGATTTTAACTGATATTTATGAATGATTAAATTATATAATAATTGGAAGCAAAGTGAAAGTTAGAAACATTATAAAGATTGGCTTACTGAGACAAGCAGGGGTGACTCATACATAGGCACTGTGGAATGACAGCAAAACTCCAATTTTTCCTAATATATAAATATATTTATTAATTTATTTATATTTACTTGTAATATTTAATTTTATTATCAACAATCCTATAAAATTTCTCTTATTTTGTATAAAAAATAATAATAATTATCTTGTAGCACTTAGGAGAGCAAAGAACACTAGTGGCACTGTGTAAATGTAGTGCCATATTGCTACTCACATAAGCATATGCACTTCATAGTGACATGCATGGATGCGAACTATCAGCATAATGCGGCACTATCAGTCGCACAGTTCCATTGTTGTTTATATGCAGGTTGCATCAGTAGTAGTTTGTTCATAGTGCTTATCGTGTTTACACCATCTCTCTAAATATTTGGCATAACAACTAAAGACATAACATTTTGAATTATACAACTGTATAATTTTATCAAAAATAAACAATATTTTTAAATTTTTACCATAATTTTGCTATTTTATCCAAATACATATAGACTGTACAGGAATCCCTTGATTAGTGTAGGTTTGAATAATGCTGTTTTGATTAGTGCGCAAAAAAATTTGAGACTATCCCTTGATATATGTAGTGCTAAATTTGATTAGTGCACTTCAACAAGTGCAATTTCATTTATTTTTTTGGCAAATCCTCTGAAGCATTGCCAGCTTAATCTCAGGGACAGTAGTCTACATATTTAGAGGACGACAATAAATTTATTTATTTATTTATTTTTTACTTCTGTTAATATTACAACTCTTGTCATCTAATTGTTATATATTAAATTTGTTTGTAATTTTATTCATTAATAAATTTAACATGAATGGCAACTACTTGATAATAACCATTACAATATTATATAGCCAGCCTTGCCTTCAGTTCCTCTCCAGTACTGATGTCTAAGGACATATTTTTTGTAAAAATTATTTTTTACAAAATTTATGCAATTTAAAAAAAAAAATTTTTTTTTTGAAAAATAAATTTTAATTCTTACTATATTAATTTTTAAATACCTATACATAATTTCCTCAATGATTTAAAGTACATGTAATGCAATATAGATACGTTTTGAGAGAGGGAAAAAATACATATTTATAATTTTGATATTTTCCAGGATTCATTATAATTATTCCCATTAGTTTAAAGTACATGTAATGCAATATAGATACATTTTGAGAGGGAAAAAAAATACATATTTATAATTTTGATATTTTCCAGGATTCATTATAATTATTCCCATTAGTGTTTATAATTTTGATATTTTCCAGGATTCATTATTATTATTCCCATTGATTTTTAGTTTGATTAGTGCAGTTTTGATATATGCAATGTATTTCGAGTATTTATTAACCGCCCTAATCAAGGGATTCCTGTATTTGGATAAAATACAGCGTATGTGTATTTCAAAAGCAGCATCCCCCAGTTTCAAGTCATGAGCTGCCACTGGAAACAAATAGCACACAGTACAAACAGGGATTCTATATTTAATGAAAACAAAAAGATTCATTTCTCCTGATTTATGTTAAAAATTGTGATTTGATAATACTGTTAAGTTTAGAATTCAAATATATGTGAGTATCTTATATTTGAATATAGTTTGCATTAAAAAGCTTTGAATGAATAAAATACAATTCACGTATATTCGGATTTTGTGTGAAAGGAACTCTTGCATGTTGGGGTTGAGTATATCAGAAACAATGCTGTTAGAAAATATTTAACTAATCTTCATTTTATTTATTATTATATTCACTTTTGTTTTATTTTAGAGGAGTACGACCTTTTGGTGTTTCTCTATTAGTAGCTGGTTGGGATGATACAAAACCATTTTTATTTCAATGTGATCCTTCTGTAAGTTATATTTATTCACTTTTAATTTGTTCTTAATGTATTTTGAAAATCAATGATTAGTAGATTATCTAATTTCAATTTAAAAAATTATTTGATTATTTCAGGGTGCTTATTTTGCTTGGAAAGCTACTGCTATGGGGAAAAATCATGTAAATGGGAAGACATTTTTAGAAAAGAGGTAATAAACATATAATTTTCTGAAACCTCATATTTTCAACTAAATTCATTATAAGTTATAAAACAAACTGCTTAAACTCATTAAACAATACACTCACAAAAGCAATTTTTAGCAGTAGACAAAGTAAAAGTTTAATTTCATTAAAACTTTTACTATGTCTACTGCTAAAAAGTGCTTGTGTGTGTGTATTGTTTAAATTCATTATTACATAAATTTAACTTTTAAATTCAGGTACAATGAGGAATTAGAATTGGAAGATGCTGTCCACACAGCCATTTTGACACTGAAGGAAGGGTTTGAAGGCCAGATGACAGCTGATAATATTGAAATAGGGATTTGTAATGAAAGTGGATTTAGAAGACTACAGACTTCTGAAGTTAGAGATTATTTGGCTAATATTGGCTAAAAGTGACTTAAAATGACTATAAAAACAATCTTTACTGCTATGTGTTTTTTTAATTATTTTAATAATAATTCTTTGTTTTAAAATTAAGTACAGTCTTAAAAAAATTGTTAAATTCTCTCAATAAAATGTGTTGGAATAATTTAGTTATTTGATTCATTCTGTAGAGTAATTATTATTTTTTAGTACAGATATTCCTCAAGTTACAAAGAATTATACTTGAAAATGCATCATTTTATTTTTAAATTTCAAAAATTTTCAAGATTTTTAAACATTATGATACACTAGAATGCTCTAATAACAAATATAAAGCAAAATTATAGTTAATTAACATATTACAATAATATTTCAGGATGATAGTAATTCTTATCGTTCCAATTATGAAATATATTTTTATAAAATACTATAATACTAATTTCAGTTCTTTTGGGAGCCATATAACAATAGTTTCTAAGTTAAAGCTTATATACAGGCACAAATTTAATACATATATAGGTTTATTTTGTTTTGGCAGAATATAATTAATTAATTGGAATTCCTCAAGTTTTTAATATACAATATTATTGAACATAAGAGCTTAAGTTTTTAATTGTCTTTATGTAATTCTTGTCTTTCCCTTTTGAGGTGTTGCTGACTATTGAGTTGTAAGTTCACTATATATTTCAAGTCTTCTTTCCTTTTATTCACAGAGACAGCTTACATATAATGATTGTTTTCCCAAATTTTTTGCTTTCTTGAAATTCAAGATTCTAGAAAACATGTTTGGTTAAAAAAAATCTGTTTTAATAAGGCTAAAAATAAAATTATTGATTTTATATTTATTATTTAATATTTTAATTATATTAAAAAAAATGTCATTTCAATAATATTGAAATGGAATATTACTGGAATTCCTATCTGCCTGAATCCAGCTCAACTGATTTTAGATTTGTTATGATTTTTCTGAATTTTATTAGTCATAATCAGAGAAAACATCGGGATAGTTGGAGGACGCGGTGTTTGATCTAAGATAGGCGAAGATTATGCACTATCGAAATCTAAAATAGTCGAATTTTTCTCAAACGCTTATGAAGGTGACAGTGCAGGCTACAGATGTATGCACACTAACCATACAAGGGAAGGAAGGGAATTGTCCGACGCCGATTTGGACCAAATTTTGGATGTATTTAGAACTATATGAGTAATGATAACATGCAAAATATTACGTCCCCGTTTTGGGTTGTTAAAAAAATATACAAGATTTCTGAAAATATCACACGCTTAAAACGCGTCGCCAACGACGCGTTTTAAGCGCTGCTGTCGGCAATAGCGGCGGATAACTGCGTTTCGCACTCGATTTTCACGTTCATTATTAAGCAAATAGATATGTATTGCCAACATGTCATTTTAGACTTCAATTAATGCCCTGCATATTATGCCAGCAGTTCAGGAAAAATACAATAATGACTAGAGGATAAGAGATTTTTATTGTAATCATTAATACAGTTTTAATATAATTATTGTTAATTAGAGATGACTCTATCTTCAGAATAGATGGAAAAAATTTAAAAATTCGTCGGATTCCTGAAGGGGCAACCAAACTTATGCAGCCACTAGACATCATGTGTTTCCATCAGTGGAAAGATATGATAAAGAGAATCCAGGAACGTGTGATAACAGACCAAGCGCCTATACATTTGCATGCACGTGACAACATCATCCGCATGAATTCTTTGGTGCTGAACCAACTACAGTCGCCACTATTCATAGAAATGTTTAAATAGGCCTGGGATAAATCTGGATTTTCGGTAACCACTACCAGGTTCGAAAACCTGCGAGACATATGTTTTGATGTTGACTATTATCAATGCTCGGAATGCCCAAACTCTACATTTATTCAATGTTCTTGGCCTGCTTGCCGAAAACCTTTGTGTTTGAACTGTTTTCTTGTAAATATGCACCAACATAATGAAAATGAACATAGTTATGAATAATTATATTAAAACTGTATTAATGATTACAATAAAAATCTCTTATCCTCTAGTCATTATTGTATTTTTCCTGAACTGCTGGCATAATATGCAAGGCATTAATTGAAGTCTAAAATGACATCTTGGCAATACATATCTATCTATTTGCTTAATAATGAACGTGAAAATCGAGTGCGAAACGCAGTTATCCGCCGCTATTGCCGACAGCAGCGCTTAAAACGCGTCGTTGGCGACGCGTTTTAAGCGTGTGATATTTTTAGAAACCTCCTCCCCTGTTTAAGGCTGTGACTAAAATCCATGACGTTGGTCGGGGAGTTCATTAGATATTTGTTGTTTACTTTTTTTAAATATTTTTGTATTTAACTGCTAATGATTAATTACATATACGAAAAGAATGGGTTATATAAAACCTCGTATATTTTTTTAACAACCCAAAACGGGGACGTAATATTTTGCATATTATCATTACTCATATAGTTCTAAATACACCCAAAATTTGGTCCAAATCGGCGTCGGACAATTCCCTTCCTTCCCTTGTCAGTCGGCTGCAGAGACCTTGAGCTTAGAGATGTAGCAATTTAATATTTTTACCGTGTCACGCAGTTGTTGCTGCGCAGGTTTAATGTATCCCCGTCTCACAAAAGGGCGACATAATAAATTTAACAATAAAAATTAATAAAATTGTAATTTTTAATATTAGTTCATATTTCATTAGGAATAATAATAATAATAATAATAACAAACATTCACTTAACAAAAACAAAGTTTAACGGCACCTACTTAATAACTAACAATAAGCAGATACTAATACATATCGTATACAAAGAACATGCTAACCGCAAAAAAATGCATATCACCGAATAAAACGCTATGACGACGCGACGCGACATACAACGCCCGCGTGTCACATACAACAGCCTATTAAAAAAATGCACGGCAGTTAAACCCGAATATTACCCTTTAATAACAAACATTCACTTAACAAAAACAAAGTTTAACGGCACCTACTTAATAACTAACAATTAGCAGATACTAATACATATCGTATACAAAGAACATGCTAACCGGAAAAAAAATGCATATCACCGAATAAAATGCTATGACGACGAGACGCACGCGCGACGCGACATACAACGCCCGCGTGTCACATACAACAGTATTAAAAAAATGCACGGCAGTTAAACCCGAATATTACCCTTTCATTGAAGTGCCATCACATTCTGGCACATCAAGGCAATTAAGTTTATTAAATAAGGGCATTCCAGTCCCATCACTGGGCTGCCTATACCATGATGGATCAGATGTCAGGTGCAGATGAGGATCAATTCTTCTTTGGGGTAATATGAGATTTTAATTAGGATCAATGGACAAGGAATCTTCTTAAAAACCCTTGGGGAGATGGGGACCTGAGAACTTAATCCAGTTTGTCAAATTATAAATCCAAGGTGCTGATATGCAAGAAAAATTTATTAAAATTGTGAGGAAGTTAACTCTGACCTGTCCTATTTTATTTTATTATGCACTTTATTATTTGTCGTTATTTTCATTATTTCTACGTATTATATTTTAGTTTAAGAGTTGACTTACTTCCACATTTCTCGTCGTAATAGTTAGCAATCACGTGTTACGGCATCGGAATCCGTCCTCCGAAAGCTGTCCCGACTAATGACGTCATCTAATCTGAATAAGGTTTGAACGGGTCGTCTCGGGACGACAATTTTAGTCTGTGGACGACTTGAACGAGTTGTCCCTGGAAAACAATTTTAGTCCGCGGATGATCGTCCCGGGACAACTTAAGTTGTCCGTGGACATTTTTAGTCCAGGGACGACTCCGTTCAGGTAGTCCCGGACAACATTTGTTAGTCCACGGACGACTCGTTCGATGGTCCAACTTGAACGAACGAGTGGAACTTCGAATTCGTTCATTCACCTGTTCAAACCAGTTTGACCACTTTTATAGTATAAAAGCAGGTGATTTTTCAGGTAATGCCATCAATCTACAACCACTTGTGATATGAGCAACAAGCGACCAGGATCTCCTCTCCCTGAAGAATGCAACAAGAAGATATCCTTTCTGATCTTATTCAATTTTCTACTGATGAAGTCTATGACTTTCCCAGAGTACGAGGCAGTGAAGGAGAAGATGGAAGATCTTATACTTCTGACAGCGGATCAGGAGCTGTTGGAGATCTGGAAAAAACTTGTACATTACCTGGACAACTACAGAACTTACCATTTCCCACAGGACTTGGAAGATATTGTCTTGCCGTCATGCAACTTGGATACGGAATTCAACGAAATCTTGGAAGACCCTGAATTCTACACGATGTCGTACCTGTCAAGCACTGCGAAGAAGCTATTGGTCTTATGGAAGAACGCCAAAGACGAATGTGTAGATCAAAAATCACACGAAGAATCATCATTGTCTCCTACCACGGAAAGCCAGGATACGAACACCTACACCACCTCCACTACTGTACCTGGTCAGCTCGTAGTTGCAGATGCGTTATTACCCAGGGCCTCCACATCAGACGACGTACTAAGCGACCTGTTTGAAGTTCCGACCTCGACTTCAAATCGATCCTCCGTATCACAAACTATCTTTTACAGCAAGGGAGGGAAGTGGTTTACCTCCAAATTGGAGACAAGCAGTGCTATCAAGTCATAGAAATACGAGTGGCTTCATTTGCCGATGCCCTTCAGGTTCCACAAGCCCAACAGTGGAAGGCTTTTTCGAAGAAGATTGTCTTTGTGACGAAGAGTCAGCAGGATCCGTTGAACCACATAGTGGAGAGAGTTCTAGGAATAGCGGCAGAAATGATTGGAAAAAACACGCAATCCCAAAATGCGAACAGGAGAAAGTTCTAGATTTTATACAAGACAATGTCTGTGTCCCCCTTTCAAACATGCCTATTACCAAACCGTGACTAGAATCACCGTATAAGTTTAAAACCAGACAATGGGAAATATACCAGAATGTCATCAACGTTTTGAATTTACTTTTACTTAATGTACCATTCGCAGATATACCTCTGCATGTAAATGTTGATAACTACAGATATGCCGCAATACAAGGCAACAAATGGGATTATTATTATGACGAAGAAGAAAGCATCGAAATTTTGGATAAGCTGATAATGTTCCAGTTCGACCAGAATCTGGAAAAAGTAGAAAGATTTAAACGTATCCAGGACAAGAAAACTCCAAAATTAAATTGTTTGCAAGTAATAGGACAACCTTGTTCAGACAAGAACTTCTTCGATGCTATCCTGGATGCCTGCATCAATAAAAAACAAATTGGTAATTATAACAGGTACACATTATTCCCGCTGCAAGATGCAAAAGACAGAAGAGTTCTTTTATGGAACGAACCGAACATTGAATCGTCAGCGCACGATACCCTTAAAATGTTATTTAGTGGAGATAATATCCCTGCCAAAATAAAATACCAAGGAGACGTTGTCATCCACCGTACTCCTATTATTGTACTAACTAATTATGATATTGTACCGCGGGAAGATGCATTTAAATCTCGTGTTATAACTTATAAATGGAAATACGCCCCATTCTTAAAGAATTATTTTAAAAAGCCCTGGCCCTAAAAGACTTGAACCGAAAATTTTTCTTGGTCTGCGCACCGCCATCTTAGATATTGATAACTAATAGTATTTTATGCCTCTAAAGTACTATATGGGACATTCGTTAACTTAAAGTACTTTAACTCTTAACGTACTTTAATATTTCGTGTCTGGAAAGCATTATTTCGTTAAATTCGACTTTAAAGTACTTTAAGCGGTCTAGTCTGTAACGGGTAAAAGTTAACAACAAGTGTAGCATCCACTTGCCAATAAGCCATTACTTCTTGAAACGTAGATGAACTGGCAAATGGATTACTTGACAATGGTGATATTACACCGACATATAAATCGGATTGACATAAAGTATTTGTAACAGGTTCCGTACGTCAAATATAATTACAAGATTGAAAAGAAGGACTATTTTAAAACATTTATACCTTCCCAATGTTGAGCACGTGTGAAATTAATATCCGTTTGTTGATTATTATTATCTCCTGCATTTTTCAGTGATTGGAAAGCGACATTACGCATACCCGTATAAATTGTATTCTTTTCCAGCATAGTTAAATTTTTCCTTTAAAGACTCCACAATCAAATTCGGGTTCGTTATTAATAACGGGTTCTCCGTGGGCAGTACGAAGATCAAAGACCTTAACATCATTCATAAAAGCGGAATTCCATAATTATCATCTTTATTGCATTTTCCCAAATAAACAATTGCATGATGAGTTAAACGTTTATGAATCCAAGGTAGACAGGTAGATGCCACACTTTTCTTTGCATAAAAGAATTTAACCCAATCGATTGCATTAAATTTAGACTCGGAAACAGTAGTTGGGTCCTTTTCAGTAGCAGTATATTCGTGCAATTGAAGATTATACTTAGTTTAAATTTTTGGCAGATAAACCAAATATTAAAGTTTCTGCATTAGCATCCGTAGCAATACTAGATCCTTCTTCAAACGGTGTACGGAAACCTTTACCAACTACTTTAACAAAACACTTTTCAGCAGAAAAACATCTGGCAATAATCTATATTCCGCTGGTGTCATATATAATGGCAAACAATTGACAGGAAAAGCCGCTAGTGGTGTTTTTAAAATAAAGTTATTAGTAGCATTTAAAGTCTATAACCGTGGTGTCCATCAATATAAGAATCTTTTCCATTAGCAATTTTTACATCATCCGGTACACCTTTACACCTATAATTATTTTTGGAAGACTTCATAAAAGCCTTCCCTACTCCGGTAGAATTCATATTAAATACCTGTTACAGACACAAAAACATAAACTACTTTACGTTAAGCATTAAAGGACTTTAACATAAAAGTACTTTAAGGTTGATTTCAGACACGTTTTTGGAATTTTCGTTAGTATTCGCCATCTAGTGGGAAATTTTATAAACATATTGTAAACAACGTTTAGTCAGCTATAGTAATAATGGATGACGATTTAAAATACCATTTTCCTGAATTATTTCAATTATTCCTAGTCAAGAACAAATGAAATTGCAAGAGAGATTCTTAAATACATCCTTACAGATATTTAAAAATAAAGTTATTAGTAGCATTTAAAGTCACGGGTCCGGTTTGAATTGAGTTGTAAGAATAAACGATTTCTTAAAAGCAACGGCCTTACCGAATGCTAGTCCTTCGGATGAACGACAAATCTGTATAGGATTTGTAGATATAGACCTTAACCACTATGACCTTTCTTCTTTTCTTCTCCTTCAGTAGTTGTACTATCTACAAGAGGTCTTTTTGCTGCTGTAGCCATATTTGGATAAAGGGTCTTTCCTAACGCCTCTTCGATGATATACTTGACTCCAAGAACACTGGCCAATACACCAGAGTGAACAGCTGTGTCTGGACTGACTATAACGGTTAAAGCAAATTCCTTTATAGCCGGGGCATCAGTCTCGTGAACGTCAGAAAAAGACTTGGCCAGTGCGTACGCTTCATCGTATCTCTTGGTAATTGCGTCATCTAGGTCCATGGGTGGTAAGTCCTTGGAAAGGTCTGTATTGGGACTGAGATAGTTGTGACCTGGCCAGTGCAGAGACATAGTAAAGAATGAAGATCAGAAACAAAACCTCCCAGGAGGCATCCATTGCTGCAACACCACGGATGCATGCAAACCCACAAGGGATCCATTGCTGCCTTGCCGATGGAGAGAACATCTAGGTGCTTGTCCCAGCTCTGCTGAACTGCCGACCGCGCTGCAGTCTATGTCTCACTCCGTTGTGACCTTTGACCTTTGGTTAGGTTATCTAATGTTAGGTTAGTGGGTGTTAGGTTAGCAGCACGTTAACTCTAGAAAGGAAACTTTGAAGATTTTTAGAAAAAATTTCTGTGTCAGTGGTTCATCAGAGCTGGGACAAGCACCTAGATGTTCTCTCCGTCGGCGAGGCAGCAACAGATCCCTCGTGGATTACCCATGGCGTTGCAGCAACGGATGCCTCCTGGGAGGTTTTATTTCAGTTGTCCCTGGACAATTGAGGTCGTCTGTGGCCAACTCGTCCCTGGACAACTCACGTTGTTCGTGGACTAACTTGAACAGAGTTGGTTTTCTGTTGTCCGTGGACGAGATTTTTAGTCCATGGACAACTTCTACTTTAACGAACGACAAGTTGGATTCATTCTAGTCCACGGCCAACAATTTTAGTCTGCGGATGACTCTATTTACACTGTTCAAACTAGGTTAGTTTAAAATGCATATTATGCATATTACTCATGAGAAATTCTTTATAAATGTATCATGAGTCTTAATTATGATCAATTAAAACATATTCATGAAATTAGAATATTTTAAAATAAAAATTGTAAATCCCTTTTTTCATTAAAAAATATTAATAAAAAAATTCTATTTTTTCATACTGGATTAAAAAACTTAATAAAGTTATAATAAGCATATTTTTATTTCCTTTTATTTTGTGTAGTCTGGAAGATTCTCAAATATATACTGTATATATATATATAATCTGGATTGCAGAGTCGGATGGCAAATGATCTGATTCTGACTCCACTTTTTAAAAAAAATCCAACTCTGACTGTGACTGCTTAAAATTTGTAAGGTCTGGCTCCAACTCCGACTCTGCAACCCTGTATACAGGGTGATTCAAAAAAGGTTGTGCTAAAATTTACAAACTTGTAGAGGATAAAATTCTGGGTAAAAAGTCTAGTCACGTTTTTTTGATTTGAGGCTCCGTTTAAAAGATATAAGGCACAAAAGTGTTGTGATGTCATTTCTGGTTTAGTCCAAAACTATTTTTAAAATATGCTTATTTGTATTTTTAAAATCATTTATAAATTTTAACTCCTTAAAAACTATCCTGAAAAAATTTAGAACATTGAGAACAGATTGTTTATTAAATTAATGACCGATTATTTAAATGAAACATAATTGTTTTACAAACATAGCATTCATTTTTGAACATTATTATTTTTGAATGTTAAATTGCTATGTTTGAAAATGAGTGCTATTTTTGTAAAACAATTATGTTTCATTTAAAAAATTGGTCACTAATTTAATAAACAATCTGTTCTTGATACTCTAAATTTTTTCAGGATAGTTTTTAAGTAAAAATTTATAGATGATTTTAAAAATACAAATAAACATATTTAAAAAATAGTTTTTTTTACTAAACCGGAAATGACATCACAAAACTTTTGCACCATATATGTTTTAAACGGAGTCTCAAATCAAAAAACATAACCAGACTTTTTACTCAGAATTTTATCCTCTACAAGTCTGTAAATTTTGGCACAACCTTTTTGAATCACCCTATATAATATAATACAGTATATTTTTGAGTTATCATATTATCTTTGCCCAGCAGCAGTCCTTGAATAGCTTGCAGCAAATAAATCTATTAGGCAAACCATACAATTAATATTTCTTAAAAACAGATCTAGGCTGAAGTTTTTGCTAAAATATATAATTTTTTCTTTCTTTTTTAAATATTTGTAAGAATTTTTTAGGCCTCATTTTAAAAAGAAAGAGCCTTTATGAAATTTTATGCTATATGTTGGCATTATACAAAAATTTCAAAATGCAATTACTTTGCTTACATGATAACTAATGATATAAATGATCATTGTGATTACAAATAAAATGTTAAAAATTATCCATGATGATAATCTAGGATGACCATTTTCTACTCATGTCAGTTTAGAACAGATTCATCTGAAAGTATAATTTTAACATGCTTTATACTCATTGTTATATTTTCTAATTTACCAGATTTATTGTTTAATTGATTGGTAATAATATCAATA
>AYEL01073469.1:0-17570 GCA_000484575.1 Olivierus martensii | reverse complement strand
TTAATGTTTTTTTTTTATTTAATTTTTAATTTATATAAAATTATAAAAATATTAGTTAAAGTCTTGGTATACAAAGCTACAATCTATCTTTGTAAATAAGTTGATTTAGCATTGTCGTACATAAAAAAAAATAATAATAATGATCATGTTACTCCATTTGCATTTGGTTATTTATAAATACAATGGAATAAAATAAAACTCTGACACACTAACAACAAAACAGTAAATTTGTATTTACAATTAAACATTATTTTTTCAATATTGGGTTATTTATTTATATTTTAAAACTTCTTTTATACAATTTTCATGTCAAAGTGTCATGAAAATTGTATCTCAGTATGAAATAATAGGAATGAAATTTACAAATTCTCATATTCAGTTTTCATATAGTGTAATTTTCATAATTTTTTCAAATATTTTTATTTTTTAATATTTTAAATAATATATAATAATCTTGTTATAATGTAATTAAATCTATTTTAGTGATGAATCTAAAATGAATGATACTTGGAAAAGCTGGCGTTGGGATTTAGGAACTGTAAAAACTCCAAATTCATTAGAACTCAATATGCCTTCAATTGCTGAAAATGACAATGTTGTTGTAGTGAAATCTACGAAATTATCTTCACAAATTAAACTTCAACAACAAAATGGAGATTCTACTCCAACTGCATTATCACCTCTTTCACATAAAGAAAATTTATATTATAGACAAATGGAAGGACGATCGCAGTTGGTATGTAATATGGTATGTTTTGTGTGTATATATATATATATAATTTAAAAATTTTGAGCAATCATACAACATAGACTGGGAATTGATGCAAAATTTTTTTCATTGCACAATAACCATGATACTATTGATGATTTTTGCAGCGAATAAACTATTGATTCATACTTTATACAATGGAACATCTTTAATCCTACTGATGAAATATGTTCCAATGTATATAATTATATAGCTCGTGCTAGATTGCGGATTTTCCAAAAAAAAAAAAAAAATTGTGATAAAAGTTTAAAATTGCTATTACAAAATTTAAAAGACAAATACTATATTTGTTGCTTATAAGATGCTTTGGTGTAGATATGCTGTAATTTTGAAACCATAAATTTAAGAGAGAGAATTTATTGTTCATATAATGGAAATTTAAAATTCAATAAAAATAAAACCTAAAATTTAGCCAATAAAGAAAATTATATAAATATTACTTTTATTATTTTAATATTATTCAATATCAGATTCATTACTGACATAATCATTATTATTCTCAACATCAATATAGTTCATCATCATCATTTATTAAAGCTTAAATATAAAAGTGGAATTTAATTGTTACTCCAATGACAGCTTGATAATTACTGATAAGTGTATAGACTATTCATTGAAATATCTGTTATAACAATATAAACTATTTATTAACTACATTTTGTTGCTTGCCAACTTTTTGGTTTTTCACATGTTTTGCATAGCCACTTTCAACTTATAAGATGCAAGATGATTTTTTTAAGGTATTTATAAAAAAAGTGCATCTTAAAAACTATTAAATACAATAATTTGAAGTTTTTCAGAGATTTTTTTTATGGATGCAAATGACTTTTTCAAGGAAATATGAGACAAATCAGTGTTGTTTAAGGGATGAGTACATTTTCAGAGATCATTTTTTGATTGACAATTTGCACTTTTATTCACATTCTGAAAGGAGATATAGCTCTTCAACAATCAAATTGTTTTTTCTAGAAATTTACAAAATTATATATATTGAAAATAATATGAATTTGATTCTTTAGAAAAAATATGCAGGAGAGATCTTCTAAATAATGTTATCTTGAACACATTTTTATCAATTCTAAACTCATATCAGATAATCTTTTATTTGCAGATTAAACCTGTAGCAATTTAAACTATGTGGTTATTCATTTTATTTGTTATCATTTTCTTACTTATGTATAATAATTATTACTTTGCTGATATTTCATATACATTTATACCAGCAGTCTCAAACTGATCTTTTTTGAAAAGCTACTTTAGACATCCTCAATTAGTTGGAGTGGCCACATTTAAAATTAATGCTTTACAGAAAAAAGGGAGTTTTTTTTATTTTTACTTGAGGTAAGTGTAAACAATTGATTGTTAACTATTTACATTTTAATTTCCTTAAAATTATATACCTTGATTCATGTTCGAAATTATAAAACTATTTATAAATGATAAAATTTTTTTCAATACAAAATTTTCACTTCAAACCTATTAAAAAAATTTTTAAATCATATTCAAATATATCATGAAAAATGATTGTAACTTTTTTCTGAATATCTTTCATATATTCTTGCAATTATAATAAATGTGATCTGGCCACAATAAAAGGCTATTGGGCTATGAGTTTGAGATTGCTGATTTATATCCAATACAAATAACAGTATTTCTTAACTGTATATTTCTTTATTAAAATGTTACTGAAAAGAAATAAAACTGGAATTGAGAGAAATATGAAAAACAAAATATTTTGATTACTTAATAAATAATAATAAACTGTAACAATAGTTTTGTATGTTTATAATTTTTTTTTATGTAATTAATGTTTTTAAGCATTACATTCTTAGTTATTTACTTATACCCCAAATTATATTTTCATTTAATTTTACACTTACATTAGAATTGGTGTTTTTAATTTTCTGTAATCTTTTTACATAAGATTTTATTGTTATAAACAGAATATTATTTTATAATGAAAGCTTGTTAAATTTTGATTTGCAAAGCAAATTGTTGGAATTAAAATTAATAATACTTGATAGAATAATACTTTAATATAATAATTAACATAACCTAAATTATCTAGGAGTTAATCATCATTATTTGTTTGCTTTTTATATATTATTTTGAGTTTTCATTTAATATAAAATTATAATAATATGAAAATAAATATTTTAAATTAAAGTTTGAAGAAAAATAATTTCATCTCTTTTATATAAATTTTTTAATTTTAAATATAGGTAAGACCAACAAGTGCAGCTCCACCACCTCCACAGCAAAAATATAGAGATAGAGAAAAAGATGGTAAAGAAGAATTTGAACAAAAACATAGAGAAATAATGGGTCAGAGAGAGTTAAGAAAATACGAACGAGAAAGAGAAGTTGAAATATCTAGAGAACAAAATCAACAAGAAGTGAGAGAAATTTTAAGAGAAAAAGATCCTCATGATATTCGAGATAACCGTGAACAAGAAAGATATTCTCTTCCTCAAAAGAATCCTCTTTCTCCATTATCTCCCACAAAACCATTAATTGAGAAAGGTGCAACATGCTTATCAACAGTCATACATCCTTTAGTTTCAGAGGTAAGATTTAATGTGTTAATTTTTTCCATTCTTATTTTAAGCCTTCTTTATAAGCTAGGAATCTTTCATTCTCAAATCACAGATTATTTTTTCATTTTGTCATGTTTTGAATTATGAAATGTGTGAATTAAATTTTGATGCAAATACAATTGAATCTTGTTAAGTTATTACAATTTCATATTACTTGCTACAATAAGCATTTGTTTTATAAATCTTGAATTTTTTCCATATTTATTTGCCTATTTATATTATTTATTTATGACCTATAAAGGGGACATTAAGGAAAAAGTTTGCATGTTTTACCCATGCTATAATTTTGGCAGAAAATGTCACACACAAAATAGACATTAACAAAAAATGTAGATGTTATTCATTTATTAATTTAAAATTTTCTAACTATATATTGTAAACTGAGAACAATCTACAAGTTCCTAAGTTTTAGATCTTATTTTTTCAAGAATCAAGTATGAGAAAAATCGAAAATATAAACATTAATTGCAATAAATATGTTAAATGTTCATAAATACAACATTTTAACCCATTAAGGTCCATATATGTTGTGTGTAATTGGCATCTTCCGATTGTTAATGTGTATATTCATCATGAAGCTGGAATGGAAAACAGTAAGTGCAGAGTGAGAATAAATTTAATCCTGATTTTAATTAATACAGGTATTGCATATTGGTTGTTTTGTCCTTATTGACTGAAAATATATGCATCTGATGGTAGTTCCTAAATTTTTTTAAAATTACATTTTTACAGGGTAAGTTGTTTTAAATGGATCCTTTTAGTGTAATTTGGATTTTTTTCATCAGTTTTTTCAATTTCTTAGTCTACTACAGGGCTGCCCAACCTTTTCATGACCATGAACTACTTTTTTCATTGAAGTGATATAGCGATCTATTGATATTCAGGGAATAAAAGTAAAAAAAATAGCAATGTCACCTTTTGCTAAGAAAAGAAACCTTTTGCTAAGTAAAGAATATTATATTATTGATTCAAAATTTGAATTCTATGATGAAAGAGATAATCTTAAAATTTTTACAAACATACTTTGTTGTGAATGTAGGTTTGATTTTAAATTTATAATTTTTGCTCTGCATATTTCGGATATTCATTTTCATAATTGGAGAGCATTGTTCGAAAATGTCTTTAGATATTTCCTTTTTTTGGAATAGCAACAATTGAAAAAAAAAATCATGTTCCCATTCATCATGATTTATGATAAGTTTAATTTTCTTTTCTATGCTCCTAATTTTGGTTAAAAAAGGAAAAAAAAAATGTTTTTAATAATTGAAGTTTATTTTTTAATAAATTTAACTCTTTTAGTACCAAACAACAGTATATTGTTATCTGGACTTGAATAGTGTAATAAAGAAAGAAAAGACATTTGAACCTATAAATGTATTTGTCCAAAAAAATTTTTCCTTATTCATCAAAATAATCTCCATTTATTGTTTTTGATATATTATTATATTTACCAATTGATCTGATCTGCTATTACTTAATAAATGATAAAAGACATTAAAGAACGAAAACATATAGGGATAACCTCAGTTTTCTTGTTTCAACAAGAACACAGACCATCATATTGTAAGGCTGGATTCACCTGTCTGAGACCACGTCTATGATTATGACCATGACTGACAACTTGTAATAGAACATGCACATTGATCATGACCAGCTTCACGATTTTTCGAATCAACCAATAGCAACTGCATAAACAACAGCCAATAAGAGCTGATATAGCATACAGCTCGTAACAGATGGCCAAATGCCTGCTTTCTATTGCCTATGGTAATGATGTAGCCACTGAGACCACGACAATATTCAGCAAGTTGAATATTGTCATGGTTGCAGTAAAAAATCTGGAAGCGAAGCCTGATGGGATTGTTTCTATAGCAATGGTAGCGGTTGTGGTCGAGATTGCAGTCACAAGGCCAGTGTGAATCCAGTCTAAAGTGGAAGTTTAACAAGTGAGTTGATTGAATGGGCAGAAGCTTACTATCAACTGGTTGGGCAGCCCTGGCCTATTATATGAAAAATAATTCTGGATTTGATATGAAAGAAATTATATTTTTGAAATTTTAAGTAAAAATTGAATATTTTCTACGATGAGCTGCAAAATCTGAAAAATTATTGGTTTATTTTTACGTATCTATATACAAAAATTGATAAAATACAAACATAACCCCCTTAGGTTATTTAAAGGGGCATTAAAACTTTTGTCACTTTATGGAGCCATTTGTTTCCCAGGAGATTCCAGCCAAACCTATTGTGTATTGTAGCAAGTGGTATTGGGTGTAGTGCAGCAAAGTATCTCGAGGCCAGTTAGAGTAAAGTAAAGAATATTATAGCTGCTTATGCTTGAGAGGAAACAATTTTTGTATATGTTGGATTTTTTGTTCAAAATTCGAAAATTTATAAAAAATTAAAAGTTATTAAAAGGAATGAAAAACATATTGATAAATATAAATTATCAAAAAAATGGCAATAATTTAACCCGGCACAGATTAGATGAAAAACAAAAATGTCACATTGTAGTTGGTTTCGTAGAGGCTCCAGGTAATCAATCGCATCATTAAAAACATTTTTTTGTCATTCCTCCAAAAATATTGATTTTATTCCATTCCTATATCTGTTTTCTATCAAATAAAACAATTCCGATACAATTATGTTTATTTGTTGATTTTTTTATTGAACTTAATGTAATCTGATCCATTTTTATTATGTAAACAAAGTATCATATTTCAAAATCATCATAAATATTTTGCTGTCTGTCAATCTCTACAATGTTATTGTTTTTCTGACAGTAGACTGTGTGGTCTAGATAATGAGGTGTAAAATGTCATTTCCTGGTAGGGTGATAGAGTGGGCATGTCGCTAAACAAAGTTCAAAGTTTTATTATCTTTTTGTGTAAACAAACAAAAAGCTAACTTTAAACCTCTTTATCTCAAAACTTTTTTAAATATAGAAGAATTTTTAAATGATTTGACGAAATAAATATGTTTTTATGAAAACAAGCCTAAAATTGTGGTCCAAAATTAATAATTTATTAATTTTTTATAAGTTGATGTATAATATGCAAATTTAGCAGATGTCTTATTTAAAATTATTTTGGGTTTTCATAACATAAAATAAACTCAATCTTTGATGTTTTTCTATTAGAAAAGACTATTTCCAAAGTGAAATGTCACATTTTATGGTGTTTCTGTCAGTGTAGGAACCAGGCGCTTACGTCATTTTTGGCAATTAGATATACATCTATCTTAGAGATTATTTGTTGAATTATTGAGACGATTCTTCTTCTTTCTTTCTTTTTTTTATTCATTCATGTTAATCTTATTTAAAATTTAGCATATTAGTGATATATATGTGAAATTCTTAAAGAAATTTGTCCACAAAACCTAAAAGTCACTGTATTGACGCATTGCGGTGCATGACGGCACTGTAGAAATTAATTGTTCAAAATAGATTTCAATGAAAATAACTTTTAATAAGAAGTTATCTTCATATTTTTAATTTATTTTTTAAGACACCTGCATGTAACGCAACTCTTTGATTGATCATATTTTTTCTATTGAATACAGTATATTTGAAGTATGGTAGCGGATTAAGTAGGTGTGGCATGCTTGAGGCTGTATTATTGTCACTGGTTTCCCGGGAAATTTCTGTCCAGCTTAATTTATTCCAAGGATTGTGTCATTAGTTATATTGATATCGGAAACAATCTGATCTAATTAGTGAAATTCAGGGAGCATTATAGATATATTCATATGAGGTGTCTTTTCTAATTTTGCTAGATTTTTTTTTATAAAAGTGTGAAAATTTTAAAAATTAGACGTAAAAATTATTCAAATGAAAAAAGAACAAGTCATTTTATATTAAATATTCAATTGAATCTCGTAAAAAACGAAAATTCTCAATCTGATCTTTCAATTTATAGAGGTTTTCCAAAAATTCTATTTGTTTGTACAGAATAATGTTGATCATCAATATTGATATTGTGAAATAAATATATATAATGGAGAAAAGTTTTATAAACAGAATACAATCAATTTTGATGATCAACATTATTATAATGAAAAAAGGTAAAGTATTTACATAAGAAATTTAGATAAATAAAGTTTAAATAAAGAAAAGTGATCAAAATAGCTCACTAAATCGTAAATTAACAGCAAATTGATATAAATACAAAATATTTTATAAAAACAAATAATCAAAACAAAAAACTGCAATACTAAGACAACGCTGTCCGAAAACAGTAACAGCGCGATTAACGCTGCTACTGTTTGCGGCCAACACCCACAGCTTATAAATAGTAACAGCGATGTCGTCACATTTGAATATGCACCAAATTTCAAAGGAAATAGGTTTCTGTAGAACTCCATGATTTTTTACAGAGAAACTAAAAAGTCAATGAAAAATTGAATTAATGAAAAATATAGGAATGAAAAAGTTTAGAAAGGTACTGAATTTTTGAGAATTTTTGCATGACCTTGAAAATTTTCACAAAGCGCAATAGATGACGCAGAGTCCCTTAGATGCCATATCTTTAGGGGGCGGGTTAATAAATTTATAATACTTTTGAACTAATTATACAATACAACTTCATTAATTTTTATTAAACAAAATCTGCATAATTGTTTTTTTATAGATTTTTTTTTTTTAAATATGGACTGATTTTCTTCATTTGTGATTTGTTTTATTTAGAGGAGTAACACTATCCAAAATTGTCAATAATTTTGTTGGATGATTAAGATTTCATTTTAAAAAAATCATGTTTTCATCACTGTTATATATGGAACAAAAAGTTATGAAAAAATAAACATTAAAAAATTTTTTGTACTATTACATTTTTCATTCTAATTTTAACAAACAGTAAAAATTTCAAAGTTTTTTGATTAAAATTAAGCAAGACATCATAATTTAAATTTTTTGCAAATTAAGGTTAGTTATAATTAATTGCTGGTCATCAGCCTGAGGCAGAAATTGACTATTGCAGACCTCAACAGGTTAAATATGCACATAGCTATACAGTATTACTGGGTTAATAGCAGACATTTTATTTACTAAATGGGAAAAATCAAAATTTTAAACAGGAATTGGAAATAGCATGCCATTTGGCTACCATAGTTTCATCAGATGATGATGTAAATAACTTTAATTCCCAAATTGTGCTTAAGACAATAGTTCATCTGTTTAAAAGCTCATCTACTTAACTGTCGATGATGATGATGATTAAAAATTCTTTTAACATTGTATGACAGAAATAATTTTATTATAATAATGATTAGCTTGATTTGAAAGATTGTGTTTTCATTTCTTTAGCTAAATAATTCATTGTTTAATCATAAACTATTATTTTATTGGCTTTTACTTAATATTTTGGTCAAATTTCATTTTTAAGAATAGAATGCCTATTTTTTAATATTTGTATGGGGAAATAAATTCTTGATTTAAGAATTTATTAAAGCATAATCCAAGAACAAATTAACTGAAAATCAAGAAATACCTGTACTTCATATAGCCATTTCAACATATATACATAAAATCAGTTTCACTATATGGGCAATTTAATATACATTTATATATATTGGGAGATAGAAGAAACAGGAGTTTAATTCGTTGAAGTATGAAGAACAAAATGAGCACTGTATAAAAGAAAAGCATGGTAAGTAAAAAACAGGAAAGGATGTTACTAGAAGTATGATAATCCTCTAGTGGAAAAATGATCCTTTAGTTGCTTTTTACTATATGTGGATAAGATGGTGAATTTTACTTCTACCCACATAGTGATTCATCATATACAATATTCATTAAATTAATTCTAAAATTAGTCTTAAATAAACATATTCATCAAAGAAATAAAGGGCATACTTAAAAGTTTACCCTATAGAAATAAGAGTGTGAGAAAGTAGTCCTGCCCTAAGGAAGAACTACAATACTACAAGTCACTACAATAAGGTTTTAAATATAGTATATAATAGAAATATTAGATTTCAGAAAAATTGGTAGGTTGAAAATGAATATCAAGATTCAAATAATCCTAACTAGTCAAATTTCTCCTAGTGATTTATTTTTGAAATAACTGCCAAATTAATAATTATTAATTAATTTATGTTATGGTGCCACCATCTGTTGGATTAATAATTAAATTAAATTTAGGCTAAGATGGCACCATCTGTTATTTAATAATTGAACTAGTTTTTACTAATTTCCCAAAATTAAAAATTTGCCTTGGCCTGGAGTCGAACCAGAAACTTCAAGTTACCATCCCGATACCTTAACCCAATGGTTCTTAAGCTTTTTGATGTCATGGAACACTTTTGATTGTAAAGAAAATTTGCGGAACACTATTTCAGTAAGACCGTAAAACAAACAATAAAAATATGCATGAATATGTATTTTACTAAAAATTATAATTAATTTAAATAACAGTAAAAAAACCTTAATTAAACCAACATATTCTTAAGAACTGTTAGTAACTCTCTTAGAAAAATGGAACATTTTTAAATCAAGTTTAACACAATGCCTAAGCTAATTGTCATTTGCAGATTTAAGCCATGCCAGATCTGATATGTGATAAAACTACCCTTGTTTCTTCTTCAATATTTCTGTCTTTCACGGTTTTAGTTTTTATATTCATTAATGTTGAAAAGCCTAGCTCACACAAATATGATGACGAAAATTGTAGCAAAATCTTAAGTGATTTTGTGGGTAAGCCTGCTTAACATTTTATTAAAAAATGCAAGTTGAATCTTGTCTACATTGTAAAATGCATGCTGTGAAGTATGCTAAGATATTCAAGTAGGTCTCTCTCTAAATTTTTCTGCTAATGATTGTTGAGAAAACCTTTCTTACTGTCTTCAATCATTTTTATTTGCTGTTCTAAATTCAAGGCATTAACTTTCCATTTAGCCATGTTTCAACATCCAAAGTGCATCACATGTATGATACTATATTTGATTAATACGCTTGCATAGAACACAAACATCCGGATCAGATGGCTGGTTATTTTCACTTTCCCTATATCACTTCACCATATGCTTTCAAGTTATGATTTTTAACAAAATTTAATTATCATATCATAGATACAAATTTCAGGAACGTGCATATAAAAAGATATCTTATTAAAGTAGAAATGATGCCATTATTTTGTCATTCCAGTGCTCTACCTCATTCTTGTGGTATGAATGATGGGAAAAAATTCCCATGATGCAATTTTTTCGATTATAGTGGTTGGTTTAAATCGGGTTCCCAAAGTGCGACCCGCGGGCCAAATGCGGCCCTCGATATCAGATCATCCGCCATCTTGAATTCATAAATATAATTTACATTTTTACAAAAAAATAAATAAATTTTATCATATTATAATTAAAAATTATTCAGTTAAAAAAATATATGCATAAATGCTTCCAAATACATTTTCATTATTTGGAAGCACTTACATATGCAAAAAAACATTCTCAATCATGAATATTAATAAGTCCAAATTGAGATCAAAATTAACTGATGAACTTTTACAAGAACCAACCAATTTAGAACCAATGCTCAATGATATTATTAAAAGAAAGCAACTGCATAAGTCATTCACTTCAGATTGATGAATTTTTTATATTTTTCGTTTTTTATTTCCATTAGTTATTTTTGAAATGTGTTATTTTAAACAGTTTGTAATAAAAAATAATTATTGTGATAAATAGGGGCGAATTTAGGCATGGTCTTTATGGGCTGCAGTCCAGACCCTGTTCAATGAAAAGGCCCCCTTTGCAGTGAAAAAAAAATTTATTTGAAAAGTTAAGAAAAAATAAATTATACAAAATTTTTTTCTGGCAGGATTCAAGATTACCTGCTGCAAGTTTTCACAATCTATCGGTAGCGCAACATACCGAAGTCAAATCATCGCGCCGCATATCCGCTCAATGCGTCGCCACATAATTGTTCCTGGTTGGTATATATAAGCGCAGCGCCACGAAAACTCGTGACAAGTAATCTCAAATCCTGCCATGTGGGTGCAAATCTAGCTCCTATAAAGCATGTTAGTTTATTGTAGCTCTCAGTGGTAGGTTAATTTAGTAGGCTTCCAAACTGTTAGCCCAGGGCCCCCAAAGTTAGCAGTCCGCCTCTGGTCATAAATAAACAACAATTATGCTATAAAGCTAGTATAAATCCTTCTCTTGTGTCTAACTTTTTATGGATTTGAACATATTTTTCCATAATACTTTTTTTGGCCCGCCAAATATTGGAATTTACAATTTGGCCCCCTAGGCAAAACTTTGGGAACCGCTGGTTTAAATGAAATTTAAGTTTAACAGAAAATGTGTACTGATGTAAGCAATAAAGATAGTCAATTAGTAGTGATGTTAAAAAACTATGGTCATCATAGACAGTTTCACTTTGTTTGGTCTGTTAAAATGATGATGGTCATGGTCGGGTTAGGGAGGTGGTCATCTTACAGAAGGTTAAATAGCATTATTTCTATGGGGAAAAAATTTGGTTCCCATAAAATCATGGTCAAATATGAGGTGGTGGTCTTATACAGGTGGTCGTGAAGTCAGTTTTCACTGTAATTTTAATTTATCAAGACATTAAGTTTTTAATTTAAATAGTGTTTTATTATTATTTAAGTATATTAAATCAAAGAAATAAATATTATAAGGTTAATAATGAATGGTATAACAATCTGATTCAATGTATATGGCAGACACAATACTACAAACCAAGGGCCTATGAAGAGCTAAAGCTGTCATTATAAGAAAATATAAAAATTATAAATTTATTTACAGAATTTGTAAAGAACAAACAGTAAATTATATATGTCTAATAAAAATAAAATTTTTTTCATTTAAATAACCTGAAAAACAATTTTTAGTAATTCAAAATGACATTTTTTTTAATTTAAGCAACTCAAATATCTCAATTGCACCTTCTAATATTTATATTATAAGCTCTCTCACTTTCTATTCCTGAAATTGCCAATTTCTAAATAATTGTTTTTTCATTGAATTTCTTAAATAGTATTTTGTTTAATTGTGCAGTGATATTGTTTTTTATACACTTTTGTATTTTCATATAAAATATATAAAAAAGATAATGTATATTATATAAAGTTGTAATATGAAATAACTTATTATCTATGCATTATTTTTGCATTTTAAGCAATAAAAATTTTTGCTGTATTCTGAGAGATGCAATATTTTGCTGAAGACATATTGTGTTAAAGAATCATTTTAATGTAGTGTACAATGCATTACTGCAATTTTATATAATGTTGCAATAATGATTGTAATACCACTGTATAATGAGAGAGACTTACTATTGATAGTAATGTCATCAGTAATATTTAATCATTGTAATAACTTTGTAACATAATATAAATAATATTATGAATTGTCATATGATGAATATATTTTGCCATATTATAAATAGGTAATACAGTACAGTATTATCTATCTAGGGGTGTATAATGTTTTAAGTTTATTATTTTACAGGGAGTCCCTGATTTACCAGAATTTATACTTATGTCTGCTGTCATCAGTGTTTTTTTTTATTAATGTTGAATATTCTGAATTTTGATAGTTTGGGAAATCTAACTTCTATTTACAGCATTGCATCTATAAGAAATCATGTTCTGAGTTAGGCTAGATTGAATTACAATTGAAAATTTTGATTGCATCTTTGTCACAGTCTTGTCTTTCCTATATTTAGTGTAATAATTTGTTGGTAAATTTGACTTATATAAGTTGGGGTGATTCTGTATTTCAAACATGATTTAGACAAGGGGTGTCCAACCTTTCGGCTTTCTTGGGCCGCATTTGAAGGAGAAAAGTTGTCACGGGCTGCACATAAAAAATGCTAATTCTAACGATAGTTGTTAAACAAAAAAGTCAATAAATAATGTATAATATATGATATTTGCCGTGACAAAAAATCAAAAATGTCGTAACATAATAATCTTCAACTGCTTTTCTTTCAGAAATTTTTTCAAGTCATTGAGCGGATCAAGAAGTTTTAATCATTGATGTTAGAAATATTTTAGAAAATGGAAATAGGAAATATAGATGAAGTTTTTATTATTTAAATACATAATTAATTTCATTAAATACATAAAAATCTCAAAACAAATAACAGAAAGGAGGAAGCTCATAATTTGATGGTGGGCCGCATTCATTACCGTGCTGGGCCGCGGGTTGGACAGCCCTGATTTAGATCATAATTTGATGGTGGGCCGCATTCATTACCGCGCTGGGCCGCGGGTTGGACAGCCCTGATTTATACTGTTGCTTATATTATAAATAAATCAAATTTTAATATCAATATATCATAATAAAAATTTAATTATTTTTAATAGCTTCAAAGAAAGCATAAAAATAATTTAAAACAAGATATTGGTTCAAGATTAGATGCCATTGAAGAACTTCATAGTGCATTTGATCTTGCAGAAAGGTCATGTCCTGGCATCAGTGATATCTTTGTAAAAGAAATTTTACATCGTTTACTACCTGGATTGAGTACTCATCGATTACAAGATGCTGTTGATAGACTTACTAGGCAAGTTTATTATTTTATTTTTGAATTATCTTCTTTGTTGATTATTTTTAATTATAATTTTTATTTATAAAATTTCAGGGATGGATCATAGAGATGAAAATATGAAAACTAGACAGTTGAAAGAAATTATAAATGAATGCCTGAAGCTATGGCATATACATCCCCTCCTTTACATACCTCACATTCCGTCGTCAACATCTTAGAGGTGTTGTCATTAGCAGGAACATATGCAGGCTGTCAGTCTCATTGACAATTGTGTAACCCAAATACATTATTAAAGAAACTTCAGCAAAAGGTTGTGGCCTATACAGTATATTTATGTTAAATTTCTAGTGTAGATTGCAATAGATTGCAGTTTCTGTGGATGAAATTATGCATGTGGTTACAATGTTTCTCTGTAATTCTATTTCCATTGTTCCATTTGTTTAATTCATAAAACAATTATTTCATTGCATTCCAAATACAGTAATTGTATTGTACTTCTAGAGATTATGTAAAAACAAGAAATGTGCTTTTATCCAGGATAATGAGAAAAGATTGTGTTTAGAAATAATAGATATGACTGCCTAATTAATCTTTATTTTTAATATTGCACTTAATGACTGTTCAGCCACCATACAAAGAAAGGACCAAAATAACATATCACGGAGGATGGCAGTTCATAGGAATGATGATAGAACAGCCTAAAATGACAAATCATTTAAGCCAAAATTATTTGGAAATAGGTGCAATTAGAATGTCTGATGGGAATCACAAAGGGGACACCAAATCTTTTACTGTCGCCATAACCGGGAAGCTTTAAGCCAACGTGTATTACCGAAGACATTCTTCTGACGAGAAACTTTTGATTAAAAATATATATATTTGTGTGTACAAATAAGTTTTATTAGTTTTATAGAGAAATTGAAACAAAATCTATTTGATGGAAAAAATAAATCAGCACTCCATTATCAGAGGAGTGTATATGTATATGTTGGACATTAAGAACATACTGTTTTTTGTTTAGTATCATTGTATTATCAAATTGTGTTTATCACCAAAAAATTCATTACCTTTGGCAGTATCTCTGTGCTTATGTCAAATGTAAATTTTTTTTTTAAATCATTTATTAGGTAGCATGCAATCAATTAGAAAAATGGTTGCATTAAAAACTTGGTGATTCCGTTAAGTGAAGGGTAATAATTCTTCTACGTTGATGTAAAACTATCATTTTGTAATTAAAAGAAAATTAATTAAAATAAGAGTTTTTACAATTAAAAGTTAATTTTAGAAAGATATGAGAAGTACAAATAAACCAAAGAACTAGTTTTGAAATATTTAGACCTATTAATTTTTAAATTATTACATATTCATTTATTAGTAAAAAAAGTGATAGTTTTACTTCAAATGTTATAATTTTTCTGAAATATAAAATATTCTATTATTATTCTTGGTCTATTTTTCTGGGATATATGGGCAATCAAGGACTGTTTAGTTCACTTTGTCTCTCATAGAACTGTAAATAATATAAAATTAAATATGTTGATCTTAAATGTTTAGTTTATGTATTATTAAATCCATTAAACAGAATAATTTTTAAACCTTTCATATAAAAAGTAAGCATTAAATAGGAAAATGTACAAATATAACATCAGAATAGGAAGTGATTTTGATATGAAAAAATTATCTTCTAGAGCAGCGTTTTCCAACTTTTTCTGTGGCAGAGCACTTTACAAATCCTGAAATTTTTACGGAACATCTTGGTTATTTTATAGTATAGGTAGATATTATTATTAAATAAATTAAGCAAGTAAGAAAACAAAACAACAAACATTATTAAATTGTAATTACGTAAAATAAAATACATGAAAATAGTAAAATAAACTAGCAACTCCAGTTTCAACTTGGCACAGCATTTAAAATCATATGAGGCTTATATTAATTTTCATGATTTTTACGGAACATTATGTTCTGTGGAAGATCAATAAGTTTGAGAAATGCTGCTATAGAATAGGGCAAACTTTCGGCTTGCCTGCATTTATAATAATAATAATTAATTTTTTCTTTTATATACTATCATTTATTTTCTTGAAATATTTGAAAACGACTTGAATGTTTTTTATAAATTGAAATTCAGTAAAATGAGATTTTTTTAATATGCTTCAGATTATAAAATCATTGATGACAGGTATTTTTAAATCTTGAATATGAGGCATATCATTTCAAGAAATTAAAATTTAAATATTTAACATTACGTTTAGTAGTCTGAAGGGTTAATTTTTTTTTGTTTTTTAGTAATGCATTAATTTTAAAATGTGCTCTCCAACATCCAAAGATGTCTAAAGTAAATTTGAGATCGCTTGCTCTAGAACTGGGGAGATTGGTAACCTTGCCATAAGCCAAAATTATCTAGCCTGCATTCTCAATTGAAAATGAATCCAGCCCGCTGCTTCTGGAAAAAACTTAACGGGAACCGCTAGGAATCGAAGAGTCACATACTGAAAGCCGCGTAATGGAGACGTATCAAATAATTCTAAACAAGTGACACACATACAGGGTATTATTTATTACCACCCATATCACCCTTTTTTCTCGGAAACGCAATGAGACAGGAAGTAGGGCGAAAAATTTTGATTACCAAAGTATATCCGATGAATCAAACGGGCATGATGATTTTTGTGGGCCCATCGGAAGTAGGGACACAAGGGATCAACTTTGAAATCTCTATGGAAACATGCCGATTTTGGTATAATTGGATAGAACATGATTAAAAAAACTTTCAAAAGTTTTTATAACCTACGGATTGTGATATATCACAAAAAAGATGCCGCCGATTGGACTATTCAAGCAATAAGAGGAGGAATCGGATAGTACATCTGTGTACTTGTAAGTGCCCTGCGGAATACTGCTGAAGCAGCAAAGAGCAGTATTATGCAGATTAGATACTCGGGGTGGTACTCCAACCACAGGTACGACAAGTCTTTCGCCATCAGAGTTCAGTACGGAGCCATACTCAAGAACAAAAGTTTCCCGATTTGTTTCAGCCCTTTGAGTGCACAGACGCCCTTTGTCAGATTCTTATTGCTTGAATAGCCCAATTGGTGATACATGGGCGGCGGAATATTTTTTAAGTAATAAAAAATCACTTCTGAAGAAAATGGACAAATATGAAACCGCTCTAATGACAGTGATTTGGAATACTATTTTACAAAGAATTGCAGTGATTTACTAGTAGCAGTGGAGTACGAACTATTGAAAGGATCTATCCTACTGGTCATTAGAAAATTTTATCAATAATTTCAGAAAAGAATTTGAAAAAGTTGTAAAAGAGGCAACTGATTTATCAAGGCTATCATTTAACGTGGAAGATAAACAAATTCGCAGACAACATAAGAGAAAATTTCATAGTCAATTCATTTTATGTCATATGTGATAATACCAAGGAAGAATTGTCTAAAACAGTGATTCTCAACCTGGGCGGTATCGCCCCCCAGGGGGCGTTCTCGTTCTCGAAGGGGGCGCTGGAACAAAAAGGGGCAATCGGGGGGCGATATACAACCAAAAATTATACACAGTAGTTTGTGCTTCTTAAGTATTTCTTTTGATCAGCCATTTAATAAACCTAAATTTTTTCTGCATTTATGTCCTGAGTTTTATATCAATATTTTGTAATGAAAGAAGATATTCATCCAGAAACACT